>CM033642.1:185783655-185940761 GCA_019512145.1 Engystomops pustulosus | reverse complement strand
AAATCCCTTCACAAAAATGTTCCAAAAAGTGATCAAAAAAAAGTTATGTGCACCAAAATGGTACCACTGAAAATGACAACTCAACACATAAAAAATAAGCCTTAAACCAGCTCTGTCAACCAAAAAATATTAAAGTTATATCTCCAAAAAGATGGCGATGCAAAAACAAATGAGATTTTCTTTCTATTCATTTTTTCCTGTAAAATTGTAAAATATATTAAAAACTATGATGTATCACCGTAATCGGAGTGATCTATAGAATAAAAATATTATAGTATTTTTAGTGTACGGTGTACGACCCCAAAAATATACACCTCCCTACCCCAAATTGACAATTTTCTTTTCCTCCATACATTAAAGAGTTAATAAAATCTCATCTGAAAGCTACAGACACACTAAAATGAAGTATTTGTAAAGTGCATCTCATGTCGCAAAAAATAAGCCCTTATATGTCCAAATTGCCCAAAAAAATAAAGATTGTATAGCCATTACAAAGTGACAATGCATAATCTGCTCTGAACAGCGCAGCTCCTCCCTCAATGCCCTGGTGTGTGCCCATACAGCAGGTTACCACTGCATATGGGGTATTATTATACGCGGGAGAGATTGGGTATCAAATTTTGTGGAGCGTTTTGGTATTTTATCCACTGAGAATTTGTACATTTTATGAAAAACACATTAATTTAGCCAAAAAAAATTTTATTTCAAAATTGCATCTGATTTTGTTTTAACCCCTGTAAACCAATTAAAGGGTTAACAAACTTTATAAAAGTTGTTTTACGTACATTGAGGGGTGTAGTTTCTATAATGGAGTAATTTATGGGGTTTTACTTTTATTTAGGCCTCTCAATGTGACTTCAAACCTGAGCAGGTCTCTCAATAGCAGGATTTTGCTTTTTTTTTTGAAAATGTGAAAAATTGCACCTGACGCTCAAAGTCCCTTAACATCTTACAAAAATGATAGTATGTATAAAAAACCACAAAGGCATAAAGTAGACATTCGGTGAATGTTAGTTATTACGTTTTTTTGGTGTTATGACTCATGTGTGGAAAAAGGAGAACATTTTGAATTTGAAAATTTAGAATTTTTCCAAATTTTCACCAAATATCTGATTTTCTCATAAATAAATGCAAAACATACCACCAAAATTTTTTAACTAACATGAAGTACAATGTGTCACGAGAAAACTATTTCAAAATCACTTGGATATGTTAAAGTGTTCCAAAGTTATAACCATTTATAGTGACACAGGACAGATTTGAAAAAATGGGCCGTGTCAGGAAGGTGAAAAGTGGCTTCGGCGTTAAGGGGTTAAAGTTGTCAGTTATCTAACCTCAATCAGTTCTTGCAAAGGGTCTAGCAGGTTTTATCTTCACTGCTAAGTTATGTAGTAAGTAATATAAGCTTCATAAAAAAGGTGTCATGACTCGCAAATTGTACTGATGAGATCAGGTTTCAGGCTTCTTGCTGGGAAACCACACCCAGAGCTGCCTGTGATTGACAGCTGCATTTCTGATCCTGGGAAAGCTGGGTGTGCCTCTGAACTCGTTTTTCCTGCAGCTGCGGTTTGAGTGATGGACGGCTGAGCCAGTCAGAGCTGGAGGCAGTGTCCATTACTGCCTTATATTCTGCTCAGCCCCTTCATTTGGTGCTGGTTATTGCAGTCTATCTGTGTATCTAGTGCTCTTGCTATTGTGTTTCTGGTTATTCTGTGTACTGACTTCTGCTTTGCCTACTGACCATTCTATTTGCTATACGAATCTGTACCTTTGCCGCCATCTTGGTTTTGACCCGGTTTGTTTGACTCTGCTTGTCTGTCTGTATCTGTTGTTTGTCCCTCAGTATCGTTTATCTCCTTGTGTGACCCCACCTTCCTGTCTGTCTAGTGTCGGTTTCTGTTACCAGTGTGAACACTGACCTATATCAGTATCCCGGTTACCTGTCCGCTCCACCATCCATCAGTTGCCAGACAAAGTAGGTTTTCCCTGTCATCTTGTAGGGTCACTCTGGGACCGTCAGATAGGTTCCTGATAGTGGGTTCGCCCTTACCAGGTACCGTCGCGGGGTGAGTTCGCCACCACCTACCTAGTCTGACAGCTAGTGCCAAGCCTGGTTGTGGTTGCGCGGTTGCTGGACAGGTGCTGACAAAAGGATATCGAGGGGAAAAGCAAACTTCTGTCTTGTGTGGAAAAACCCTGAACACAATACGGTCTTTGTAAAACAAAGTAGTTGATTAAAATTTAACCCTTTTATAACTTCTCTCAGATACAGAAACTATATTTAGTTCTGGTAGCTGCTCCTACATGGCTCTAACGCACTACATTGTTAAAATAAATTAATTTTGATTATCTTGACCATTCATTTCATAGATAATAAATATGGAGCATCAAATCTGTAGCAGATGTTTTCTCCAGAGCATTCATTAAGTTGTTTCATGATGTGCTATTAGAGAATATGGTTAATGAGTATGCAGTGCAGTGAGAGTCAAATTTGTTTTAATAAGCTGTTATGCTTTATTGCTTCATTTCACATCAAGTTTCTAATGATACTCAAGAGAATACCATATCCAAATGGATGCAGTATATTTATAACCATGTATACTCTCATGGAGAAGGTAAATTGTGAGATTCACTTATTTCAGATATCCAAATATGAAACCAGTATAATTGTGTACACTATGCATGTACATAGTTCAATCTTTTATCCAGCATACATTGGAGATCAAAAGTTCCTAAATGTCATGGTCATTGTGTAGTCCTATGTGAATACATTATAAGATGAGTGAAATAGCAGTATTTTTTAGCTTATTTCATAATATATCATCAGTAGAGATGAGCGAACATGCTCGTCCGAGCTTGATGCAGCGCGAGCATTAGGGTACTCGAAACTGCGCGTACTCGGACGAATACTTCGCCCGCTCGAGAAATGGCAGCTCCCGCCGTTTTGCTTTTTGGCGGCCAGAAACAGAGCCAATCACAAGCCAGGAGACTCTGCACTCCACCCAGCATGACGTGGTACCCTTACACGTCGAGAGCAGTGGTTGGCTGGCCAGATCAGTGACCTGGGATAGACTAGCCGCTGTCCGCGCTGCTCGGATCATTCGTCTCTGGATGCCGCTAGGAGGAGCTGCTGCTGGTCAGGGAAAGCGTAGGTGTTTTCTATTAGCTTACTGTTAGGCAGGAGTGATTCTCAAAGAACCCAACAGCCTTCTTAGGGCTACAATAACTTTCTACTTTTTTTATTTAATTTGCATCTTTTACCATTTTGTGAGGAATTAGCAGGGGGGATTGCTACCGTTGTGTTTAGATCTTAGTGGCACACATATCCATAGCAAAGACCGAAGTGGGTAAAATCAGTAGGGGTTGGATTTCTATTAGGCAATAACTCAGTGTCATCTCATCTGCCTAGTGTGTGCTTCCCTTTGATCTTGGCTAGAAAATAGCCATAGGAGAATACAAACCGCTTCTTGAAGCCTACAGTAGCGTTTCTATATATTTGATTTCTGGTTGATCTGACTGGTGGGCTGTAGTTTTCTGCAGTGCAGGTACTTGCCAATTCTGAGCGAATTTGTAGTGGAGACTTGCGGCTCTCGCCTGTGTTCTGCGACTTAGTGGCGCACATATCATAGCAAAGGCCGAAGTGGCAAAATTCAGTAGGGGTTGGATTTCTTTAGGCAATAACTCAGTGTCATCTCATCTGCATAGTACTGTTGCTTCCTTGATACTTGGCTAGAAAATAGCCATAGGAGAATACAACAGCGCTTCTTGAAGCCTACAGTAGCGTTCTATATATTTGATTCTGGTTGATCTGCTGGTGGCTGTAGTTTCTGCAGTGCATGTCTTGCCAATTCTGAGCAATTGTAGTGTGACTTGCGAAGCTGTGTTCTGCGCTTAGTGGCGCACATATCCATAGCAAAGGCCGAAGTGGCAAATTCAGTAGGGGTTGGATTTCTATTAGGCAATAACTCAGTGTCATCTCATCTGGCATAGTACTGCTTCCTTGATACTTGGCTAGAAAATAGCCATAGAGAATACAAACAGCTTCTTGAAGCCTACAGTAGCGTTCTATATATTTGATTTTTGGTTGATCTGCTGGTGGCTGTAGTTTCTGCAGTGCATGTACTTGCCAATTCTGAGCAATTTGTAGTGAGACTTGCGACCGCTGTGTTCTGCGCTTGTGGCGCACATATCCATAGCAAAGGCCGAAGTGGCAAAATTCAGTAGGGGTTGGATTTCTATTAGGCAATAACTCAGTGTCATCTCATCTGGCATAGTACTGTGCTTCCTTTTGATACTTGGCTAGAAAATAGCCAATAGGAGAATACAAACAGCTTCTTGAAGCCTACAGTGCGTTTCTATATATTTGATTTCTGGTTGATCTGCTGGGGCTGTAGTTTCTGCAGTGCATGTACTTGCCAATTCCTGAGCAATTTGTAGTGAGACTTGCGACCGCTGTGTTCTGCGCTTAGTGGCGCACATATCCATAGCCAAGGACCGAAGTGGCAACATCAGTAGGGTTTGGATTTCTATTAGCCAATAACTCAGTGTCATCCTCATCTGGCATAGTAGTGTGCTTTGATATTGGCTAGAAATAGCCATAGCAATAGGATAGAGTGTTTGGTTTTAAACAAATACAAAAAAAACAAAAAACACAAAAAAAAAAAAAAAACACAAAAAAAACAAAAAAGTAAAAAAAAAAAATAAGTTATAACTCTCATTTTAAAAATGTTTAACCCGAGGGCTAGGGGTAGAGGACGAGGGGGGGACGTGGGCGTCCAACTACTGCAGGGGTCAGAGGCCGTGGTCCTGGGCGGGTGATGAGACCACCACTGCTGATGAGGGAGCAGGGGAACGCCGCAGAGCTACACTCCCTAGGTTCATGTCTGAAGTTACTGGGACTCTGTGGTAGAGCACTGTTGAGGCCAGAACATGCGAACAGGTGATGTCGTGGATGATCTGACAATGCTTCATGCAATTGTCACCACCAGTCAGTTCTTCCACGCAGTCCACCCCATGTCACCGAAATCGCCACTCCTCCAGCTCCTGCACCTCAGCCTCCTCCCCCCAGTCTGCCCCTCCCAGGAAAATTTGGCATTGGAACCGGCATACTCTGAGGAACTGTTTCTGGACCCTTCCCACCAGTCACAAACCACTTGTGGTTGCTGCTGCGAGCAATTTCCCGATGGCCCAGGTTTTCCACCAGTCACAGTCTGTGGGTGATGATGACCTTCTGACGTAGTGGGAAGTGGGTAAAGAGGTGGTCCGACGATGAGAGACAACGGTTGTCAGACAGTGGGGAAGTTGTTGTCAGGCGCAGGAAGTTCGAGGGGGGGAGCAGGACAGAGACTGAGGATGGAGGATGATGAGGTGACAGACCCAAGCTGGGTTGAGAGGCCGGTAACACACAGTGCTTCTGATAGGAGGGAGAGTCCTCGACCTGAACAGGTTGGAAGAGGCAGTCGTGTGGGCCAGACGGAGAGGCAGGGCCAGAGCTGTGCATCAGCGCCACTGTCAACTATGAAAGCTCCCGTGGTGAGGGCTCTGCGGCGGGGCTAGATCTTCAGAAGGTGGAGGTTCTTTAAGGAGGAAACACCGGTTGACCGACGGACTGTGTGTGCACATTTTGCCAAACCAGGCTCAGCAGGGGTTCCACCACTACTAGCTTAACTACCACCGTATGCGCAGGCATATGAATGCTAAGACACCCCCACTCAGTGGCAACAAGCCCGTCCCTCCGGCCGTGCACAACACTGTCCTTCCCCTGGTTTCAGCTGCTAGTCAGCCCCCTGCCCAGGACCTGGCACAAAAACCCCATCGTCGCCTCCACGATCCTCCACAGACATCCCACCAGCGTCAGCTCTCCCATACCCCAGACGCTGGAGCGGAAAACGCCAATATAGTGCAACCCACCCCTCACGCCCCAAGCCTTAATGTGCACATATCCAGATTGCTTAGCTGGAGATTGCTGCCCTATAGGCTAGTAGAGACCGAGGCCTTTCCGCAACCTCATGGCGGCGGCCGCCCCTCGGTATTCGGTCCCCAGCCGCACTACTTTTCCGACTGTGCCGTCCCAGCCCTGCACCAGCACGTGTCAGACAACATCATCCGTGCCTTGACCAACGCCGTTTCTGACAAGGTCCACCTGACCACAGGACCGTGGACGAGTGCTGCCGGGCAGGCAATATATATCGCTCGACATTGGTTAACTTGGTGGAGGCTGGGACCGAGTCTGACCTGGGGCTGTCATATTACTGCGACGCCGAGGATTGCGGGGCCCCTATCGGTCCAGGTGTTTCAGGCCATACTATGCCTCTCCTCTCATCCACCCCTCCCTCCACCTCCTCCTCCGAACTACCATCGTGTGACGGCGCCATCAGTCGGTAGCTCTAGGCAGCAGCATGCCGTAGCTAAGCGACCAGCAGGCGGGGCTCAAACTGCTAGCCTAGGCGACAAAAGGCACACCGCCCAAGAGCTATTACAGGGCATTCCACATCAAAGTTGTAACTTTGTCGCCACCCTGCCTTTGTGTTATCCCAAAAATATACTGGCCAAATTTTTACCATTTAGGGATATTATTCAGCGCTTCTTGCGCATCTGTTTACATTCCCTCACCGGCATATCCTAGAACTTCGAAGAACGCCTACTTACACTTGATCTTATACAAAAGGTTTTAGAAGTGCTGTTTGGGGAGTAGCCTAGAGGACAGGGGCTTGGATTGGCGACAGCTCGCCTGGCAGCGGAACGCCAGCTCCATGCGCATCATGCGCTTCTGCGCATCTGTTTACATTCCCCTCACGGCCATATCCCAAACTTATGAGAACGCACTACACTTAAACTTTGTGCAGGCTGGAGACCGAGTCTGACCCTGGGGCTTGGTCATATACTTGCGACGCAGGAATTGCGGGGCCTACCTCGTCCAGGTCTCAAAGGCCTACTATACCTCCTCCCACCCCTCCTCCACCTCCCCTCCTAATTACCATCCGTGGGCATGGCGCCACAGTCCGTAGCTCTAGGCACAGCAGCAGTGCCGTCGCTAAGCGTGACCAGCAGGCGGTGCTGAAACTGCTGAGCCTAGGCGATAAAGGCACACCGCCCAAGAGCTATTACAGGGCATTCCACATCAAAGTTGTTAACTTGTCGCCACCTATGCTGTAATCCCCAAAATATACTTGCAACTTTTACCATTTAGGGACATTATTTCAGCGCTTCTGCGCATCTGTTTACATTCCCCCACCCGCCATATCCTAAATTATAAGAACGCTACTACACTGATCTGTATACAAAAGGTTCTTAGAAGTGCTGTTTGGGGAGTAGTCTACTATAGACAGGGGCTTGGATTGGCGAAAGCTCGCCTGGCAGCGAGCGCCAGCTCCATGCCAAGATCCAACTAAATAGTTTTAACTGCAGCACCTTTAATACTACTAGTTCACTGCCTCCATTACTCGTCCCCTTATCAAACGAGCTGTGTCAGGCAGAATTTTGGGTTGTGTTTCATGGCTTCCATTTTAACTTTGTCGCCACCCTGCTGTGTAAATCCACAAATATATACTGGCAAACTTTTATCAATGTACCGATATTATTTGAGCGCTCTTGCTCACCTCCTTTGGTTCCTCTCTGTCACCATTGGTTTGAGCCTGAGTCCTTTAGGGTATGTCGCCATGACACTCTCTAGCCTGCTGCCGCTGCCTCTGCATGCCGTCCTCCTATAGTGGTCAGGGTCAATTATTGGATGTTTTAGATGCTATCTAGCTTCATTCTGTCACTCTGTCATGGCATATGTTGCCCATAATTTTTGGCATAATGGTGCGATTATGCAGCCTCAGAGGCATCTATGCATGCTGCCCCTGCTGTTTCCTGTCCATTTCCGTGGTGTCGTCCTCTTTTCTGAGGTTCCCAGGTGTTTGGCCAGCTTCCCTGTGCAGAGCCTTGGTCCCCTTGAAAAATGCTCGAGTCTCCCATTGACTTCAATGGGGTTCGTTATTCGAGACGAGCACTCAGCATCGGGAAAAGTTCGTCTCGATAACGTAAAGTACAACCCCAGCATTTAGTGGTTCTCATCTCTAATCATCAGATACCTGCAAGTTATTGGTATTATCTACCACCTGCTGCTGATTTCCTTAATTATCTGACAACCCCTAAAGGTAACCTGTCACCAAGAACAGGCACAGTGAAACTTACTGTGCCTTTTTTGAAAAGTGCAGTGCAGGCATCCCAGCTTAAATTTGCCTCCTTCCACCAGTAAAATTGCCCCCCAAACAGGAAGGTTAGAACAGGAATATGACTTCTTGTCTGCTCAGGGCAAGATTTGAAGAGGCAATGAGCTTTTACTGAAAGCCTGAAATAGTGTTTCTACTTCATTAGAGTCCAGCTGTGTTTAATTGAACTGATTAGACTTGATTAGGAAAGGCACACACCTGCCTATACAAGACCTCACAGCTCACAGTGAATGTCAGAGCACATGAGAATCATGAGGTCTAAGGAAGCTCAGAGACAGAATCAGGCCAAGATTACAAAATAATTTCTGCAGCGTTCAAGGTTCCTAAGAGCACAGCGGCTTCAACGACCACAACTCTTTCTTAATCTCGCTGTCCAGCCTCACTAAGCAATAGTGGCAGAAGAGCCTTGGAGAGCGGTATAGAAGAACCACAAGATCACTGTGACTGAGATCCAGAGATGCAGAAAGGAGATGGGAGAAAGTTCCACAAAGTCACCTATCACTGCAGCCCCCCACCAGTTGAGGCTTTTTGGCGTGTGTCGACAGAAGCCTCTACTCTGTACCAGATATATGAAAGCCTGCATACAGTTTGCAGAAAAACCCATCAAGGACTCCCAGACTATGAGAAATTAGATTCTCTGGTCTGATGAGACGATGGGTGAACTTTTTGGTGTTAAATCTAAGTGGTATGTGTGGAGAAAACCGGGCACTGCTCATCATCTGCCAAATCATGCTGTCAGGGCATTTTTCAGCTACAGGGACAGGATGACTGGTTGGAATTGAAGGAAAGATGAATGCGGCCAAGTACAGAGATATCGTGGTTGAAAACCTCTTCCAGAGAGCTCTGGATCTCAAACTGGGTAGAAGGTTCACCTTCCAACAAGACATTGTGCAACAACCCTGCCAATGCATAGGTTAGGTAGTTGCTGCAAACAGCACCCTCTCCAAAATGGTAAACTTTGTAATTGCAGCTGTAAGTCACTGCCTGGTAAGACAAGACTTAACATGTAAAATGTTATTCACCAATGATATCCTTTGTACCAGTGTAAAGCAAGCTGTAGGCTGATTGTAGAGCACTGCCACCTGACCAGGTGAGTATAGAAACCTGGTGGGCGGGATCACATGGGGAGAGTGAGAAACTCCATTTTGGAGCACATGTCAGTTCCAGTAAGCAGAGGAGAGAGCAGCACATGGATGTACTACAACAGCCAGTGTCATGATGCCAGAAAGTAGAAGTGTCTCAGGCCACTGCCCAGACACACAATAGGGAAGCAGAGGTCCACCATCTAGACTCGGCTCTTTACCAGCTCAGCCTGAAGCTATTAACAGGCTGTGAGCAATCCTTCCTTCGGACTATCTTTTGCCAGCTTTGCTGCTCTGCTGAATCTTCTGCTGATGTTAAGGCCGTTTCCTGCTGTTTGATGTTGAATAAAGAACCATAAGTTGATTTGCAAAGCATGCCTCCGTGTAATCCCAGGATGAGGCTGCTTCACCATCACAGGTTCTCCATTCTTCACCCACGGATTCCCAGATACACCTTATGGGTTGCCCCAGGTAGAAATATATTGCATCCGCCTCCCCCTCCATATTGCTTGCCCACACCACCTATCATAGACCTGCCATGGCTGAGGATCCCTATATCCAGGTGTAAAAAATTTGTTGCATCATTCCCAAGAAGACTCATGGCTGTACTAGCTCAAAAGATGCTTCTACTCAATACTGTGCACATGGTTTAAATGGTTGTGACTATGAGATATTTCAGTTTTTCTTGTTTTACCCATTAACGACCAGGCCCTTTTTTATTTCTGAGTTAGTTTTTCATTCCCCACCTTTAAAAATCTAGACAATTTTTTTATTTTTCCATGTAAAGAGCTGATGAGGGCTTGTTTTCTGTGTAACAAATTGTACTTCATAGTGACATTATTTAGTATTTCATACCGTGTACGGCAAAGCAGGAAAAAAAATTCCAAATGCAGTAAAATATTGGAAGAAAAATGCATTTGCACCATTTTCATGTATGACTTAATTTTACGTTATTCACTGTGTGCCCAAAATCTATCCTTTATTCATTGGGTCGGTACGATTATGGGGATACCAGTTTTATAATGTTTTCATACATTTACAAAAATGAAAACCTCCTGTACAAAAAAATAAATTCTTAATTTTGTGATCTTCTGGTGCTAATAACTTTTTCATAGTTCTGTGTACATAGCTATGTGGGGTGTACTTTTTCGATAAATGAGATACTGTTTTCAATGCTACCATTTTGAGGGCTGCATGGCCATTTGATCACTTTTTATAAAATTTTTTATATGTTGAAAAATGGGAAAAAAAGGCATGTTCAACTTTGGGTGCTATTTTCCGCTACGCGATTAAACGCTGGAATAATCAATACGCCCGTGTCAGGATTTGGGATCAGTGGATCCTCTGGACCACCGTGGGAGGTGGTACTAGCCGACACCTGGGACCGGAATCTAAGTGGTACCTGGTTTTCACCAAAGCGGGGTACCAAGAGGTCGTTCCACAGCTGCGACTAGCCCACGGTGGCAGCCGAGTTTGAGGTACCTTAGCAGAGGACAGTCTCGTGGACAGGTTCAGGCACAGGGTCAGGGCAGGCAGCAGAGATGCAAGGTGAAGTCCAATCCGGGGTCAGCAATGGGTGGTCCAGGCAGATGGGAACGCAGGAATGGACAGAAACACACAGAAACATCGGAACAGGAATGCAGGAACATGGGAACAGCAATGCAGGAACACACAGGAGGACGGGAACTGGAACGCAGGAACACACAGGAGCCTGGAACAAGAACACAGGAACTCAGGAGCAGGAACACACAGGAATGTAGGAATATCGCAGAAGAGTTTTCTCTAAGGTGTAGGGAGTGTAGGAAGACGCAGGCTTAAGTAATTAGACCCAGGGGATTAACACACGGAGCTGCAGGTTGCAAGCAGTGATTGTCCAAGGACACTCAACAAGGACACAGAATCCTGGAATGATCTCTCATTTATAAACTTTAGACTTTTAAACTTTAAAAAAAAAATTTATACTGTATGTTTGTGAAGTGATTTTCTTTGTAATAGTGCAATGTAGAAAAAAAATATAGTCATATTCACATTCTAGTGACTTATATGAATTTCCTGTGCTGGCTGTTAGTAAGAAAATCACGCTTAATACGTCAATTTTAGCACTAACCTAGGTTGGATGTTATTCAGATGCTGCTCCTTCCTCATGTCTCAGGGGCGTTATCGTTGCACGTAGAGGGGATCCTTCCGGTTAGTTCCAACACGTCGCTGCTACATCAAGTGATGCTCAGAAACTTGGATAAGTCAAAACCAAGTTAAGATCTTCTCAAATAATCCTCTTAGCTAAATAGTTTTTCCTGAAATAGTTACCACAAAGAATCCCCGGCCAGTGGCTTCACTGGCAATGTCGGAGGTACCTGTGACGTCACTTTTTTGGTACGGAGAGTTGGATGGAGCAAGAATCACTGCCACCTAACACATTTTCAAGAGCTTTGGCTCTCTTCCTCAGGGTTGGGTACAATGGGGCAGTTGTCCTGACATACAGTTTTTAAAATAATTACATAACATAAAGACATATTAAAAAATGTAATTAAAAAAATTCTGTTAATGTCACTGTTCCTTGGAATGGAGACAGCTAGAATGACAGTGAAGGGGAGATAATAATTGGATTTTTCAATTTGGAGTACTGTGTTGTTCCCAGGATGGAGAGGTCAGATTAAATTGAGGCATTTCTGAGATTGTCCTCAACTCACTCCACCTCTTTTGAGGTGTACAGCCCTCAACTCACCCTCATTCAAAACAGCAAGGACGTCTTAGGCACATGTCATGGACAAGTCACTAGTAGAGATGAGTGGACCGATGGTTCCAGTTTGGCATTTGGGTCTGGCCACCTGACCCCGCCATATTGCTTTATTAAAATCTGTTCCATTAGACATATCTCTGCACGTATATATACCTGTACATTTGACTCCTTTGGGAGCTTCAACCTTTCCCTGTTCTCACCATGCTGCCGTATACATATATACAAAACTTCATGTTTCTCAATCCTTCAGTCCATTCTAATGGTGCCACTGTGCCTCTATTTCTCTCAAAGTCCATCTTCATGACAGACACAAGGAGAACAGCATGAGTCATCATCTCCTTTTGCAAGCCTTTTCCTATTCATCAGTGCTCAGATATAGAAACAAAGATCCATGAAGAGTTTGCAGACAGCCCTAAAGTAAGTAGCAGGAATGTAGAATCACTTGGTGAACATTCAGGGATTATTATTAAGGCAGTAAAGGGACATGGGCAAGTAATTTAGAGTGACAAAACCCTTTAAGGTTTTACTATATGATGCTGTAAATACAAATAGTATAAGAAGACTGATCATTTAAGGTATTACTGTATTATACTGTAAATGCAAATAGTACTAAAACTGGTGCTCTAATGGAACACTGTATGCTACAGATAGTAGTAAGACTAGTCCTTTAAATTATTACTATATGATGGTGTAAATGAAAATAGTACTAAGACTCATCCTTAAAGTTATAATTATATATAACTATTATGCTGAAAATGCAAAAAGTACTATAATAGTAGCAGTTTACATCCATGTTAAATGTGGGCATGGCTGTAGTTTCTAAGGAGCGGAAAGCTGTTTGATCAACCAGCTTGACTGCATTTTCCCTAACAAAACCCCAAATCTGAATGGCTGTTCGCCAGGATCGTGGTTGCCAAGCCTGCCATGTCTCAGGTCGCGGGTACATCCATGTGACGGTACCTCTTCGTGGCTGCTGCAGGCATACTCACCTGTGCACACTCCAGCAATGGCTCTGTGGATTTTTAAGGGTCTCTGCTTCGTTTCTCTCAATTCTCGGCCGCCTGCCTTGACTGTCTGTTATGTGCCCGATCTGAGCATGTGTCGCCGGTCCTGACCCCCTGCCTGACTTGAACTCTGACTGCCGTCTCTGAACCTTGCCTTGGCCACTACTGTGAGTAAGTCATGCCTGAGGAGTTATCTGGGTGAATACTCAATGCCACTTAGACTACGCTCCCAGATGTCGACTTACTTCATCACTTGCGGCGGCTCAGTGGGTTCATCACCACCACCGATCCTGACACCATGGTTGGTAAGAACCCAAATTTAAGGGGTTCAGGTTAATCATTGATGGAATTGCATGCTCCAGATTAAAAAACTGCATCATTCTAAAATGCTGGTTTTTCATACAGCATGAAATAGAAGATGAGAGACATGTATAAATCGGATTCATTATGCTGCGACTGTTCTGGCAACTTTAGATGAAGTGACAACTCTATTTCAGCAGTATACAGGGATTTGACACTTTAGAGAACTATGATTGAAAATAATGAGGCTTTGTGAGTTAAATGCAATTGTCTTTATGATTTCATCAATAATGTTAGTGTAATAAACTCCCTACAGGAAAACCCCATAAGTCTGGAAACTTTTAGGAAGAATTTCAAAAGCTTCTTTATGTTAAAAATAATATATTTATCAGGGAATAGGTTCATCAGTCAAAATATTACCAAATCCCTAAAATAAAACAAACAGTTTCACAATTTATTAAAAAAAGGTTATTGTAAATGGTTGAAACTTGTATTGTGGCCCTACTATGTGAGTACGACATTTTAATATCTTCTTTATCTTTATTATACATCCCTTCTTTTTGCTTATGTTAGTTTTTATTAAGTACTGTATATACTCGAGTATAAGCCGACCCAAGTATAAGCCCAAGACCCTTAATTTTAACACAAAAAAACTGGATAAACAGGTCATCTTCCAGCCATCACAGCTCCTACATAGTGTGTGCCGATGCCAGCGTACATAAAAGAATGTCAGCGTGCAGCTGATGTCACGATCCCTGCGACGGACAGCGTGGGGACACGGAGCCAATTTCGGAGCATCACTGTATAGAAGAGGGGCGTTGACAGAGTGAGTAAACTGTTTGTTTTTTTTCTTGACATGAGTTTAAGCCAAGGAGAGGTTTTCCAGCACATTTTTGCTTATACTCGAGTATATATGGTACTAGATATATGACTAGAGGTCATCCCTGTGTCAACTGTGAAAACAGTGAAGGAGTCCTGTTAGAAAATGTAGCATGTTGCACAACATAAATGTGAGAGATGCTACCACCAAAACATTACAAAAAGTTTTGCATTTACAGACGGTCCCCTACTTAAGGACACCCGACTTACAGACAACCCATAGTTACAGACGGACCCCTCTGCCCCATGTGATCTCTGGTGAAGCTCTCTGGATGCTTTACTATAGTCCCAGGCTGCAATGATCAGCTGTAAGGTGTCTGTAATGAAGGTTTATTGATAATTCTTGGTCCAATTACACCAAAAATTTTGAAACTCCAATTGTCACTGGGGCGAAAGAAAAAAAATTGCCTAGAACTTCCATTATAAAATATACAGTTTCGACTTACATACAAATTCAACTTAAGAACAAACCTCCAGACCCTATCTTGTATGTAACCCGGGGACTGCCTGTATAAGTAATAATTTATTGGTAAGGTACAGAACCTACAAGTAAATTTCTAATTAATTTTTCTAAATAATTGTAAAAATCCACTGCTTTTTTTATGTGCCCTAATTTGTGAACCAAATCCCTTGAACAGTTATGTTTCTAAGTGCACATAATTCTTGCGTCTGCAATCTTCTTGAGCTTCTCCTCTGCACTATTAAAGGGGTTTTCCCACAAACTAAAGTTAGGCCCTATCCATGGGATAGAGCCTAACTTGCTTATCAGTGGGGGTCTCAGTGCTGAGGCCCCCACAGATCGCGGGATCGAGGGGTCCGTTAGTCGTCACTGTCTAATGGAGCAGATGGCTGCACATGAACCTTCTGCTCCATTAATCTCTATGGAGCTGACGGACAGTTAATAAAATTCTTAGATAATATTATGGATTAGTTCGTAAAATACATAAGGCAAACAGCACAATAAGTAAGAGAGGCAGCCAAGCCAAGGTTACAACAGATAGGGAATTATAGTACAAAATTACTAAACTAGAGAAGGGTCAAAAGCTAAGGTGAAGTTAGGATATAAGAAATCTAATATACAAGAAACATGGAAGGATTTGAGCTGATGAGAATTCTTCTTTAATCAGCAAAGAATGCAAACTGAGCAAGAATTATATGAAATCTGGTAACTGGGTCAGGCTCAGAGATCCAGACAGAGCAGAGGACTGTGGAGCTGTCAGCCATCAAGGGTTAATTTATGCTGGACGAAGCTAGGCTTCAGGACAGAAGAGGTGTGGTTCTGAATCAGAGGGATTGATTGGTTCAAGAGGGAACCTTGAGACACATTTTTTTGTTGATAACCTCACTTGTTCCTCCAACATATACTCAGGACCTGGAGACTGTTTCTTATTAGCCTGACATTATTGTGCATCTTGGGGTTTTGCCGAAGCCTGGGTCCAGACTGTGCTCAGTTGTGGAATGTTGTTTCTGGAGAAGGGTTAACAAATGTAGTGTCCCTACAAAAAAGAGAATTTGGAGTTAAACCTATAATTACAAAATATCTTAGTAGAAGAGTTTACTCTATTACTTAGAGCAAACAAAATGCAGTAGAAAGAGGCATAACACTTTAAAAACTGCTGTAGAGTTTTATTAAGTCTCTATGTCTGCCCATTCATCTCTGGATGGAATGCAGAGGAGAAAGATAGAGGGAGCTACCCAGACATCCACAGAGTTCTCTCCAAAATTTAGAAACAAACCTGGTCGGAAACAATATTTTAAGGAATACCATGCATACAAAGGATATGATTGGTATAGAAGGATGCAAGAGCTTAGCACTGGGAAGCTCCTTTAGGGGGTATCAAATCACATGTTAGAAAATCTATCACAAACCAAAATTAATGTTTCACCCTGTGAATCAGGCAAATCTGTTTATGGATAAATGAGTCCAGCGCTTTTTGGGAAACCGAAGTGTGTGGAGGCATTCTGGACTTAGCAAACACCTTACATGCAGTCACAAAAATCATGTACATCATGAGACCATGATGGCCACCCGTAGGACCTAGACTTCAGATATTTGGTTCCAGCAATACTTGGGTGACCTACAAGTACAGAGCCATGTACATGGAGGCATTGATTGGAGGACCAAACAGACACACTACAGGAACATTGTTAAGAGCTAAATCTTTGTTATTAACTATGGTGGTCATCATCAATGGTCATTGATGCAATAACAATAACATGAAAGTGCAAGAAAGAGCATCAGCCTTAACATTTTCAGTATGTAATGACAAAATCAAAGCAGTGTCACAGAATGGACAGAGGATGACACTGACATAGATATTACAAGGGGGTTTGTGGAATATGTGGGCAGGAATTGCTAGTCTTTATTTTTCATTGGCTCCTGGTTATACTGTTTTTAGGTGCTTTTCACCTACTATGTTTTGCCTGTTTCAGTTGATAATGTTATACAACACATTATTGTACATTTTTGATACAGGAATAGTGTCTATATTACAAGAAGTGCTGTAATATATTTATGTGACATAATGTATGCATGTAAAACCTGGGTGTTATTATCATATATTTACTTTATATAATTCTATCAGTATTGAAGACAAAAAATAATGTTATCAGAAAGTGTGCAGTGAACAGAGGAAGTAAAACAATTTATGTTTCGATTCTGAGTAGTAACTAAAACACATTGTCAGCATCCTTAAAGGGAACCTGTCACCAGATTTCCACTAATAAGCCTAATAACAAGTTCCCATAGCACTACACTAACATGTGCCCACACTGCTTTTAGCTAAAAAATGCACAGTTCCTATTCTCCAGAAATTAAGTTTGTAAGCTTACCTGGCACCCTATCTGAAGGAGCAGGGGCAAGGGCATGTTCTATTCATGCATGTTTGCTTCATGTTTTCACTGCAGGAGGGAGGGGGGAAGAGGAGACATGAAGCGAGTGACACAGTGGGGCAGATTTATCAAACTGTCTGAAAGTCAGTTTTCTAGTTGCCCATGGCAACCAATCACAGCACCCCTTTAAAATGTTTATGACCACTGGTAAAATGAAAGCTGAGCTGTGATTGGTTGCCATGGGCAACTAGAAATATTCTGACTTTCAGACGCTTGATAAATCTGCCCCAATGTGTCACTCGCTTCATGTCTCCTCTTCCCCCCTCCCTCCTGCAGTGAAAACATGAAGCAAACATGAAGCAGACATTAGCAGAGAAACACTGCTTTGCATGAATAGCACATACCCTTGGGACACCCTGCTCCTTCAGGCAGGGTGTCAGGTAAGATTACAAACTCCATTTTCTGTGGATAGGAAATGTGCATTGTTTAGCTAACAGCTTGTTGTGTCTCAACTGAGGTTCCAAAATAGGGAGGTATGTCTTTGCTTTTTACTAAAAGATTGTTTTTTATTCATTACCTAATTTTTGAAACAGTTTATGATCCTCATTACAATTGTTCCGACTGCAATGGTTCTTGTTGGCCTTTCATATTCAAGTACATAATGATTCAAATTGTTGACTCTTTCTTGGAAGGGGGTAGAATAAAAAAAAATATTCAGTCTCTTGTATTTTAGTTAAAACATTCGCACAATTCATCATACATTATAAAACATTTGAAAATAATTCTGTAGGTTAACATGATTATGGAGATAGCAAATATGTACAGTTTTTTGAATCTTTACTAGTTTAATAAAAAAAAAAAACACTTTAAGAAGAAGCCATATGTTTATGTGTCACCATGTTAGTAATTTTTATTTATTTATTTATTATTTAAAAGAGCATTGTTAGGGCTTGTTTTTGAAGATAGCAATTCTGACATGAGAGCAAAGTGGAGATGTTTGACTAAAGTTCACAGCCTAATGTTTCCTTCCTCTAAAATAAATGAATGATTATTATTACTAAATCGGCAATGAGACAAAAATGTTATTATTAAATAGGCAAGGAGACAAAATTTTTATTACTGAATAGGCAATGAGAAAAATTTTTATTACTCAAAAGGCAACGAGACATGGTGCCTTGAAAATCTAGGAAAAGGAGGAAGTATCATGTAATGGAAACTTTCATTTTGCAGTCTATCAGTAATCTGTTGTAAGGTCACATGATAAAAATGAGAAGTTTGAAGACTCCCCGTCTCCCTTCTCATTATTCCTACTTGAAAAATTTGTGTGTCAACATAGCAAAAATTCAAATATCAGCCGTGCCTGGATTTGCTGTCTGGTGTACATCACCATCTTGGCTCGTAAGGTAATTAAAAATTTTTTATGTTATATTTCAATAAATCATAATGCATATGCAAGAAAAAACGACAGTACTCCAAGGTTCAGAAAATGAAAAAAGTATACTTTTATTCCCGCATGCCTCAAGTACTGCTGTTGTTTCTTGTTATATGTGGATGGACTTTTTGTCAAAGTGAGTATATACTTCATTATTTTTGCATTTTATATATTATATATATGTAATATATTGATATCTATAGTATGTATACTTAAGTTATTGATCTGTATTCTGAGGTCAATTGGCATACTACATTAAGGATAAAATGTTAGTCTTGCACCTTTAAGAACAGCTTCATCACACATTTAGAATTTATGGTGAGGGTTTTTTTTAGGGGGTACTGTAAGTTCTTTTGCAAAATGATGTCTAGTATATATATATATATATATATTTATTATTGGGGTAACTAAATTCTGGGTCAAAAAGTAGGGTCTGGGTAAGGGGTTGGTCTTCTGAGAGGGATGGTATTTTGGAGAGATTGTTATGGAATTTGTATCTTGTACTTGAAATATCTTTAGACCTGTCCCTAATTTTATAAAAGTCTCTATGTTGTTAGTATAGAGACGCAGTGGTATACATGAATTTTTCCAGAGTAAGGGCTCACTAAGACCTGTATAGTAACCCTTTCATGATAATGTCCTTTTTCTGTTTTTGAATTTTGGATTTTCACTTGCAGAAATCCATATCTTCTGAAATTTGTAACACTTTCATGCTTCAATGTACAGAGCTATGTAAGGTGTTATTATTTAGGGAAGAATCATTTCTGCCTTTTGTGGTATAACAATCAGAATGGTGTATTATAGAGGCTTTAGGGACCCGAAGTCCATGGATTGAATTTCAAAACACTTGTTCATGTTTTTGTTATCAGCATGTCATTTAGAAGACAGAACAAAATGGACAATGAAGTTCATAATACAGGCAAATAAAATATACAAAATGGAAACAACAATGGAACAAACTGTAGAAAGATTTGTTTTGTACTGTACTACTGTATTTGACGATATATTATGCACAATTGAGAATAAATCCTAACGTTTAACCCTGTAAGAACCATGCCCTTTCCAGTTTTTGCATTTCCTTTTTTCACTTACTGCAAATATAAAATTGCAATATTAAAATATATTAAAAACCCTTATAAGCATTTTCAGTAATTCTTGGTTAATGTTCTGTGCCATGTAATGGTGAGTTGGAAAAAAATCCAAATGCAGGGGAATTTTATGGGTTTCACGTTAGGAAAAAATAACACATTAGGTCACTATGATCAAAGACATACCAGATTTATTTTGTTTTAATACTGACAGTAATAATTTTTTCATACTTTTCACTTGCAGGATGATCTGACACTTTTACTGAAACTATGCAACCTTTTTATCACTTTTTATTAGGTTGTATATAACATATGTTCCCCTTCAGGGGAATTGTCTTAATTGATGTTTACCCACCTGTCTGCAGTTGACTTTGTTCTGGACTGCAGACGGTTAAGCTAGCTGTGATTAATAGATGACTCCTCCACTCACATCTGGTTTGTCTGGATGACGCAGGACTGGTCAGGACTAACTCAATCACTATCTGGACCAGGACTCTGATATCTAATTGGAGGATTGTCTACCCACTTCCCAATGCTTGCTATAAGTCTTCTTTGGAGCTTACTAGTGTTTTCTGAACTTACTTATGTATGTGATGTCTTGACACGAACAAGGACAGTGAACCCTCTAACTGAACCCCCAAACTTTCCCTGTCTACTCAATGTCCCTGCCTAAATAAGAGAGATAACCAAAGCCAGGTCACAGCAGAGGTAGTAATGCTCTACAGAGTCAGAGATACAAGAGAATACTGTATTTTTCGGACTATAAGGCGCACCGGAGTACAAGGCGCACCGGAGTACAAGGCGCACCTGATTATAAGGATGAATGACCAGCAGGTGGCAGACCTGCGCACAGCTCAAGGCAACTGTTGTCTGTAAGTACGGTTCATATATAAGGCGCACTGGACTATAAGGCGCACCTTTGATTTCTGAGAAAATCAAAGGATTTTTTGTGCGCCTTATAGTCCGAAAAATACGGTAGTCAAAAACAGGAGCTAAAATCATAAAAGGAATGCAGGGTAAAAGATAGGCCAAGATAAATTTTAATCAGTACTGGACAAAACTATGAATAGGATATTTAACAGAAACTCAAACACAGGTTAGTTTGGCAGAGCTCTATGAATCTCAGTGAGTTAACTATTGCTATTCCAGAGCTAAGCTACAGAGGATGCAGATGTAATACCGATACCGTATTTGCTTGTCTTCTATACAAGTGTCTGTCTCTTGATTCTTTACTGCATTCTGTCCCTTCTGATTCCATCTTATTGTCTTTTTCCAAACCACAGCATTACACCATAATTTCAAATAATGGCCATTGGAGCCTATAAGAGGCTCCAGGTTGACGTATCATCCATTTGGGCACCAATTCTGTCATGCACCAATATGGAAGAACTTGCAAAATGTAACCTTTAGCTTTTGGGTTTGGCTAGCCAACTTTTTGCCAGGACCAATCACGGCATCTGTATTATATAGCCACCCCCTGCTCTGAATGGAGAGAACTCTTGATACACCTTGACATACATTTACATAATGATGCGCTAATGGGTTAAAGAGTTCCCCTTTAAATTATTATTTTACTATTGTTAAACTTCATCAGCACTGTAAGCAGAATTGTAGTAAACACATAAGACACTGTAAGCAGAATTGTAGTTATTGTAGTAAACACCTAGGACAACTCAAGTCTCAAACACACTTGTTCCTCAGCCTACTGCAGCTTCCACCAGCCCTGTAACATGAATCCAATTACGACTTTCACCTTGCATAACCATTTGTCGCATTTAGAGAAATGGCAATGGCAAATCCACTCTTGGAATTGTTTCAGAGAGTTTTTAGACATTTTGTAACTGATGCGCAAAAAGAGACGTGTCTTCAGTTATTGAGTGTGTCATTGGGAAAACTAAGTTTCATCAAATAATACAACAGTGTTTTTTAATCAGGGATCAAATTTCCTCCTATCATACTCAAGAATAGCTTTTTCCTGGTACATCTCCAGAAAGCAGGTCACAGAAAGGAACCTTTCTTGTTTTTTGGGAGGCATTTTTGGAGTTTAAATGTTTCAATTAAATGTTGGCTAGTGCAATATTGTCAAGAATAACAGTCCTTTATGGCATTTTTTTTAGTTACAGTATAAACGCAAAAAAAATTATTGTTGAGTCAAAAAAGACCATTTGGAAAGAAATGAGAAGAGAGTAAAAGGCAGACTGAGACTACCCTCAAATGTATGGGTATAGAAGTAAAAGAAGAGTGAAGAAATCAGACGATATCTTTTTGAGGATAACTGAATAACTTTGGTGGTGAGCTTTATATTTGATGGCTAACAAGATACAAATCTACAGTACTGAGGATAGAAGTACATATTCTAAACATTTACTTCAAATCTACTTTCTACTGTCTTCTCTTTTGCAGGTATATTTTCATCTTAGCATATAAACCTGTGAATAAACTCAGACTTTCCTGTGCTGTTGTTTTACTTCTTGAACAGTTATTAAACGTCTGACCTCAATACTCCATTTCATCAACCTGATCCATCACATATAGAAGCCATGTCTATAGAAACAACACTAACCATGTTTTCTTTACTTTTGCAAGGCAAGTATTGTATAAGCATCAATTTCAATATTTACTTTAATAATGATATCATATACTTTATATTCTCCAAATACTATATACTGAAATATCATCCTGTTACATGTTATACTGTTATGTACACAAATATGTACTGTATATGCCTTGGATTGCAGAAAGCAATGGTGGCCACCTCCAATATGGTCAAGCAGACCTCACAATCGGGAAGTGGAAGGGCAGTGTAAAATCAAACAACAATTATATCAGTATTCTCATCTGTGACATTTATGGCATATCCAAATGTTGTAGCATTGATATCTCAGTGGGACTACCACCTCCCTTGAGAATCTGGGTCCCCCAACTCCTGTTTCATAGCTGCGTTATGCAAACACATTACTAATATCATTCATTGCTAATAGATATTAATAATAGTTCTAAAATGGAAGTGGAATCTAAATTTATCATGCATTTATGTCAAACCCTTTGTATCTGATTTTGGTAATAATGGTGGCATAAAGTTTGCAGCTTTCTGTATTAATTGAGCAATAAAGTATAATGGGGAAGGGGCACAAAGGGGGAAGGGGAGAGAAAGAAAAAAGCTTTGACACAAGATTGGTGTAAATATAGTAAGTGAAGAAGTCTGCAGTGGTTGAGGACACAGACAAGCCATGAACTTACAGAGAAATCATAAGGGTGATAATACTAAAGCCCTTTCAAGGTTGGGGGAGCCATGTGAAACAATCTAAGGGTTCCATATTCTTTCGAACAGATGGAAGGTGTCAGACCTACTCGCCTCAATTTTCAAACAACATCAGTAGGTTAATTTTAAACTGTTGTAAAAGACAGAACAAGTGATTTCCATTTCGCCACTATGTGTATTCTTGTAGCTAGGGCTATGAATTGAGTTAGTCGATGGGTTTTGTTTATGACCTTTGCTGGCTTATCTCCCACTAAGAGAACCGCTGGGGTCAATGGAGTAGCATTACCTAGTAGGGTTTGAAGAAGGGCTTTGACATTGTTGCAGAGAGAGGCAACAATAGGGCATTGCCACCAGATATGGGCCATATTGCAAAATGAAAGTCTACTGACTTTTAAACTCTGGCCTTTGTAGCACTATTCTATCTAGGCTTATACTCGGTTGCTTGAATTTGAGTGTCTTATATATTGGTGTCTATTAAGTTGTCCTCTTCTTTTGCTGGTGAGTTCTGGTTATTCAATTGTGTGACTCTAAACCACTTCTTACACTGCACGACAATGTCAAAACACCACTAAAGCCAGGTACCAGAAAATAGGCCTTGCGCCACACACTAATCAATGTGTAAATGTTTTGATCCTGTGTAAATATCATACTTTAAAAAAGCATATACAAACTATAGAGATTATTTATCATTAGGACAGTTCCTTTGGACAGTTTTGTGTGCTCTGCTGCCTTTCAGATTTATTAAAGTGGCTTTGGCCCTATAATAAATCTGTCTGCAGTGTTCTAGCTTTTTGTCAAAAGGTTGCATATAAAGTTGCAATGTTCATGTATTTCACATACGCCAGGAGGGGTCTAGAGTGGTTGTTTGACGATTTATGTGACTTTTTAAATCTGTCACTTAGTACTTCTAAGTTCTGGTGACAAGAATTGCCCTCGGTGACGTTTTCATGCCTGAAACACCTAGCAAAACCAATGATAAATAACTCCATATGACTGTATTTTTATTCTACTTTGTTAGTGAGAAAAACCTGTGTTGCAAAATACTAACATGATTCTATTATACAGCTGTATCAGGCTATCTTTTGGGCCCAAGTGAAGTAACAGGAGCAATTGGAGGTTCTGTAATCATACCATGCTACTTTAATCCCATATCTGCTAATATCCACGGGAGAAAGTTTTGGTGCAAAATGACCCGACAGAATTGTATAACAATTATATCAACTAATAACTATATTGCACAAAATTACATCAACCGGACCAATCTGGTAATCGATAGAAATTATTTCCAGATAAATATGACAAATCTTCAACGATGGGAAAATGGAATATACCGATGTGGTATCGGAAATAATAATAATCTCAATTATTATAACGTTAATTTAACCATATCTGGAGGTAAGTCAGTTTCAATTGTCATTTAGAAACTGTTTAGCTGTTTACCTACAGTACATGTTTATAAAAACACTGAAAAGTATTTTAGCTCAGAAATATACCTTAACTCAGAATTATATACATATTGCCAAGTTACAGCAAGCCATTCTGCAGGACTTAGGAACTTAGTGGGAACCGCGTAAAATCATGGCTGTAGGTTAGCTGCAGATATACCACCCATGGCTAACCTTAAGTGATTTACATTGGATTCTGCTGGACTTAGAAATTGTTGGGTACCAATTCCATAAATAACTATGGGACACATTTACTTACCCGGTCCTGTCGCGATCCAGCACTGCGTTCTCAGTCGAGGATTCGGGTCTTCTGGCGATTCACTAAGGTAGTGTGCACGATGTCCACCAGGTGTCACTGCTGCTCTGAAGTACGCTGGAGTTTGCCGGAGTTCACAATCCTATCCTGAGTGCAGGTAAGCGTGTGTCAAGCGACACATTTTAAAAAAAAAAATACAGCGTTTTTTTCCGAATCTGTCTGGTTTTCCGACGACCAAGCCCCCCCTATTTCCGTCGCTTGCATGCCAGCGCCAATGTGCCTCAATCCGATTGGGTGCGCCAAAAACCCTGGGCAATTCAGGGAAAGACGGCGCAAATTGGAAATATTCGGGAAACCCGACGAAATAGAGCGATTCGGGCCCTTAGTAAATGACCCCCTATGTTTTGCTTTTTCATGCTTTGTTCGCAGTTCTTGCATGAGTTACAGTGAAGAGCTATTTGCAAATGTTCTCCACGTGGATGATCTAGCCCATTCATGCAGAGTTGGACTGGGATTAATTTTTAAGGTCCATTCCTAGTTTTGGCTTACAAATACTGAAGTAGACTACTGATTAGAATGTTGCTGTGTGAATAGGGCTTGATGTCTTATTGAGCAGTGTTAGTTTAAAGATTGATCTTTTAAAACATAACTTTCAGGTGTGTGGCATTACTGTAATATTCATTTAGGAATGCTGAATCCAGTTATGCTGTTTATTTTGTAGCTGTTGTACAGCAACAGCTAAAGGTGTCATGGCGGATGTAGTTGTAGCACAGGTGGCAGGCACCAGTCATCACTTATATTACATTCGCCAGGACCCCCTGTACTGCAGGAAGCTCCTGCCAATATCTTGCATAGAACTCAATGCGGCTCAAACAGGCCACTTGCATAAAAGCATGATTAGTGCAATAGGGATAGGACTTTTCAAAACATGGTTGTTCTGGGCACCGGTAGACCATACCTGAAATTATTTGTAAAATATATAAACTCCCTAAATTTTTATGAATATAAATATTATATTTATTATCTGAGTTTTAGTTTCCCCTAATTAGATATTATGGACAGCCTCCACCAATTTAATTTTATTAAATTATAAATATATATATATGTAATAAATTTGGAGATATACAGCCATATACCGTACATACAATTAATTTGGGGGCACCATATAAAATATAATGAATTCATGGGGCACTTTTTATAACTCAAAAGGGTTTCCACTATGTCTGGAGGAGAGGTGGTTCTACCTTTATCATAGACATGGATTCCTTCCCGTAAGCAGTAAGACTTTGAAATTCCCTGCTGCAGGATGTTGCAAAGACTGATACTATGCCCATGTTCAAGAGGGGCCTGGATACCTTTCTAGAGAGCAAAAATAATTTTTGGAATATGGATTAACAAAACTTATTGCAGACACCTTTAATAACTCTTACAGTTGACAATTGCAGCCTGGGGCTAAAGTTCAGTAAATTACAAGCATCCATAAAGCTTCCCCAATGGTCTCAGTGGGCAAAGCTGTCTGTATGTAACTAGGGGTTGTATGTAAATCAGGTGTTCTTAAGTTAGGGACTGTCTGTAAATATTATATAATTCATTTGGGACACTGTATGAATTCTAATGAAACTGAAGAATGTGCAAATACAGATGGGATAAGGAAAACCATTCATCTCTTAGCTACCTTCTAAGGCAGTTTCCTTGACATTAAGCACAACCTTCATGAAGCCTTATGACATGATTAAAAACCCATCATTCCAGAAGGAACAGATTCACAACTGTAGACAGCATTGTTTCAACCTGGTTCCTTCTCTTTAGTACAGCATAGGGAACTGCTTTGGGTGAGTGAGATTAGGGTCGGAAGTAAGAGTTCTCCTTACGGAGACTGCCAATTAAGGCCTCCTTGTAGGCACATGGAGACTTTTCCAGGTTTTCCAGGATGGGATAAGGAAAAACACTCCTCTTTTAGCTATATTGTAAGGCAACTCCCTTGATATCAAGCATGACCTACAAGAAGCCTTATGACATGATGCAGGATTAAAACCAAACCAATATTTCTATTCCAGAAGCAACAGATTCCCAACCGTAGACACCACTGTTTTGACCTGGTTGGGTCTCTTCAGTACATGTCTACAGTTGGGAATCTGTTCCTTGGTTTTGATTTTAATATTGCATCATAATACTGTCATGTCATGCTTGATGTCAAGGGAGCGTGGTTTTCCTTATCCTATTCTGGAAAATTTATTTGGATGTTTTCTCATAATCCCCTAGTGGAGAATCCATAGCTTAATTCTCCAAGCACCTGCAAGTCGGCCTTAATTGTCAGTCTCCATATAGAGAACAAATAATTTGAAGATAAAGTAAATAATATTTAAGTATTTTATATTTAGAGAACATATTATTTATAACTCTATAGTGAGGGCTTAAAATGTATTTTTATATGTAGGTACACACTGTGGTCAGTTGCGTTGAGGGAATATGTTTTGACTTATGCTCGGGTCACAGCAGGATAACATTGGTTTGACAATTATTAGTAAACTTTTTATTGTTTGGAATTTTTTTAACACTTCATGAATGGTGGAAAGTTGAAATGATCCCATTTTTATATAACTCTTACAGGAAAAAACATTCCCTACTCTACAGTGATTATTATTGCAAATTTCAAAGAATCAATTACCATTAACTGCCCAGTTCATAAGAATACAACTACTAAATGGAATTACTGGTGCAAAATGAACAAAAAGGGTGGGCCAACCTGTGACATGATAGTTAACAGTTCTGGATATGTGCACAAAAACTTCTGGGGAAGGGTATTGATACATGAGGTTTCAAACACTAGTGATTTCAAAGTTCTGGTCAATAACATTAAAATAAATGACTTTGGGTTCTACCGATGTGGTACTGGAAAATTTGAAGATGGATCCAATTGGACAGATATTCACATTCATACTATAAATCGTAAGTGCTTAATATTTCATCAAAAAGACCTCTATTGTTTTCATAATGCCATAAATTAACTGACATAACACTTTCTACAATTTTACCTACTTTACTTGTAAATACATTTCAGCTTCAGATACAATCAGACACTGGAATTCAAAGCCACTCATCCGATCTCCTGGTGAACTGTTTGAGGTGCAATGCAAGATCCCCAAATCTTTTCTCTCTGTTTCTCTGGTATATTGGTGCCATTGGAATGAGACTGGCTGCTTGCGTTTAATAGACTCTGATGGATTTATCCAGGAAGGTTTTCAGAGCAGAATTTCTATGAGTGACAGAACATATACTATTAAGATATCTCAGTTAGAATTGGGAGATACTGGATACTATTGGTGTTTCATCACAGATGGCAAGAATATAGAAACATCATCAGTGGAGGTTCACATTATAGGTAAGGATTTACTGAAAAACTAATAGTGAATTAAATTTATAATGTGCAAAAAGGAGTTCAAATTAACAGTTTATGGGGCACATTTACTAAACTATGTGAAAACTGCACTATTCAGGTACAATTCAGGTACAGTTCCGACAGAGTACACCACTTTTTTTGGTTGCATCTTTACCATGGGGCGTGCAACACACTTTTGTCATACTTTGCATGATAAATCTGGTGCACTGTCCGACTGAGCACCGGAAAGCCCCCTTCAGTGCAGATATTTGTGTCGCATGAAGAATAGTGCAGCCACAAACGTTCATGAGTGACACGAATGTGGTGCAGACACTTCTTAAATGTGCAAGCAGTTTGCACTGAAAAGAACATGCAAAGTTTGCCAGAAAACTGTAAATGTCTCCCTATGTGTCCTCCTAACAACTGAATTAGAAGGATGCTATGGCTATTTTCGCCACTCCCATAGACCTAACCTATGAGTGCATGCGCTGGCACTTTCCATTGAAGCCTATAGGGGCGAATACAATAACCAGGTGTTTAGACTTGACTATTTAGTAGGGTCCTGGAGATGGGACCCACATCTATCACACATTTGTGTGACATATCTTGCAGATATTACATAAATAAACAAAAACACTTTACACAACTTTGATAATGATTTTAATTGAAAATTTAAAACTATACAAAGTTTCTTGATTTATTAATTTTTAAATGCATTAAAATAAGAAGATCTATTGTTGTGAACTGTCCCTTTGAAAGAACACAGTACTTTTAACGTATACCAGATGAGACATGACATACAATGCTTCTACAATTAAGGCCACAGACAGAACATTTAAAGGGGTATTCCCACGAAGACAAGATTCTTATATATTCTCAGAATAACAAAGTAATATACTCTCTAATTCACTGTTATTAACAAAAGTACAGCATTTCACAGATATAATTCTAACCTGTCTCTCTCAGTCCTAGCTTTAACAATTTTGGTTGTCCCTGGATTTAACCATAAATCTTCTATGGTCGGATTCTTCTAATGAATAGCTTTTCTTTTCTACACGGTTGTAGTGCTCTCTGTCTCCTGCCCATCCCTCTGCATTACAAGGCTAGTTTAGACACAGGCACTTCCTGCCAGTAAGCAGTAGTGTGTAGAGACTTAGGCTACAAGTTTCAGACAAGATAAGGTCTTTATAGAAGGGGTGACGAAAAACGCAACAAGAAGCGCAAAAAACAAGGGGCTTAAAAATGGGGCGCTAAACAGCCTAGTACAGTGTAGTGTCTACACCAGGGTGGCTAAATAATACGCTGATTCTCCGCACACCAGTACATAGAAGAAATGGTCATTTATTAATAAATTAAATGATGATAGTTACAAATATAGAACTAAAAACAACTAAAATAAATACTTCAATGAATATATATATATATATATATATATATATATATATATATATATATATATAGAAAGGGAGAAGTCCAAGGCAGCACAACCTGTTTGTCTGGGTGCAGAATCTGTATATCCGTGGCAAGGATCCGGTAATATATTCAAGGAAGGCAGCAGCACTCCAGTAGATGAATTAAATCAGGGTGATCTTTATTTCAGATGCGACGTTTCGTCCCATTTAGTCCAAAAATTTACGCATTTCAGGAATACTCCCTTCTTCTGACTGAACTATGGACAAATAATAACTAGAGCAGCACTGGGATCTAAACAGCTCAGCCTGTAATTAGACAGAGGGGTGGCTAAACCAGCAGCAGCCTATCTTGATAGAGTAAGGAATATATTGCTCATAAACAGGTGGTTAATATAGTACAATAATGAATAAAATATATCAAATAAAATATAGAATCCAACTTACACGAGTACCAGTAGTATGGAAGCTCGTGTGCTGAGAACGCTGGCGGCTGTGCACTGGAGCGACAGAAACGCGTGCGCCTGAAATGTGGCACATGCGCAGAAGGCAGTTGGCATGACAATGTGCAAGTGGCGCCGGCACAGAGGACTGCACATGCGTATATTGGCACTCTCAGCCACTGAGCCGATGGGTGAGCACGTGCACACAGTGCAAAAAGTAAAGGATCAGGGCATAACGGGATGAAGAGCGCCTAAAAACAGTGAGAGCAATACAGATAATGAATATGCTGGAAACAAAATGTATGAACTGTAAAACGATAGATGTTATCTGTTAAGTACTACAAACAAATATAGATAAATAGGAAAAATTACCGTATTTTTCGGACTATAAGGCACACAAAAAATCCTTTGATTTTCTCAGAAATCAAAGGTGCGCCTTATAGTCCAGTGCGCCTTATATATGAACCGTACTGACAGACAACAGCTGCCTTGAACTGTGCACAGGTCTGCCACCTGCTGGTCATTCATCCTTATAATCAGGTGCGCCGTATAATATGGTGCGCCTTATATATGAACCTAGACGTTTTAGCAGGCATTTATTGATTGTGCGCCTTATAATATGGTGCGCCTTATAGTCCGAAAAATACGGTACATAAAAAGTAAATAATTGAGAAGATGAATAAATAAATAAATTAAATTGGCAATGAATAATGCATAAAAAATACATATTAGTATATGATAAGACAATAACATAGAACAGTATAATGGTGTCATCAGTATACAGAACATAGAAGGGAACACATGATGCATACACAGTAATTCATAAAATGAAGTAAAGTCACGTAAAATAAATTTTAAATGTTAAAGTCTTGTGAAATGAAACCTGCAAGATGTATATAAATGTAAATGTACAGTTCCTTGGTAAAAGTGAATGAAGATGAAGAGATCAAGAGGGTAAAAAGAAATATTAGTGAGTTATAAATATTGTAACCTAATTCAGTAATATGCAAGCAATGTAAAAGGGAAAGCGCTGAGCAGTATGGCAATGTTAAAAAAAAAACTTTCTACACATATTTCAGGCGCGCACGTTTCTGTCGCTCCAGTGCCCAGCCGCCGGCGTTCTCAGCATACGAGCTTCCACACTACTGGAACTTGTGTTAGTTGAATTCTATATTTTATTTTATATATTTTATTTATGATTTTATTATATTAACCATCTGTTTATGAGCAATATGTATATCAAGATAGGCTTCTGGTTTAGCCACTCCTCTGTCTAATTACAGACTGGACAATATAGATCCCAGTGCTGCTCTAGTTATCATTTGTCCATAGTTCAGTCAGGAGAAGGGAGTATTTCCAAATGCGTCACTTTTTGGACTAAATGTATATGTATATAAAGGTAATAGTAACAAAAAACGGCAGCACTCCGAGATTCCAATGTGAATAAAAACGTACTCGTTTATTCCAGCATGTGTTTATTCCTTGATTTTTTTTGTATATAAATGTATATATATTCATTGAAGCATTTATTTATTTTAGTTGTTTTTAGTTCTATACTTGTAACTGTCATCATTTAATTTATTAATAAATGACCATTTCTTCTATGTACTTGTGTGCGGAGAATCAGTGTATTATTTAGCCTTCCTGGTGTAGACACTCCACCATACTTGGCCGTTTAGCGCCCCATTTTTAAGCCCCTTGTTTTTGCGCATCTTGTTGCCATTGACTGTCACCGGTCTTTCCTTTTGATTGTACCGGGGTTTTTTTTTGAGCTTTGGGAGCTGCAGCTACGACGTGGACATTGAGAACTCTAATCTTGGATATTACTCTGCATACTACCAGGTGGTAACCAGGTAAGCAGTTTTGCTTACTTTATTCACCGCTACGCTGACGTTACTACATGAGGCGCCGTCCTTCTTTGTTCTGTTTTTTCGTTTGCATTTATAGAAGGGGTGGGAGGCATATCAGAGCTGGCGCTATGTGTGTTATAGGTCAGATAGCAGAGCTAAGTGTTTTATTGTGTTTTATATTCAGTATCCTATGTATCCTATTATATTCAGTATTCTATGCAGTTTCCTAGCACAAAGTATAATAAAACTAATACAATAAAATGCTCTCCTCTTTGCAGAGACCACTACTTCTCACTACTCGCAAACGCTTAGCAGTACAGGGAATGTTTCCTTTGCTACTCTACTAACAACAAACATCAGACAAGGTGAGTGTGTATGTGGAACATCTCATTCTCATCATCTAGCTCTGAAATTATTGTCTTTATTCCGACCAGGCTTGTGAGGCAAAGAAGCAGATATATGGAGCCTCAGGTTTTGCAACCCAAAACTGCACATTGTAGCATAATGTTGTACTACCTCTATCTTATAGTAAAGAGCTATTAAAACCTAAACTTGTAAATGCGCAGATGTGTCAAACTTTATCTTAAATTTATCTTAGTTTAGAACGGTTAAGGGCTGTAATTTCAGATGAAAATAATGTAATACAATATTGTGACACAATACCAACACCCCCAGGCCACGCATAGACAGATATGAAAATGTCAAGCCAAGGGAACAACGGTAACATAGTAGATTGAAAGCCCTCATGTGCAAATTTTTATCAGATGAGTGATTAAGTTTGTGGCCGTGTTACAAGCCACAGAATGAGTATTTCAATCCCCTAAAAAATCTGGATAGGGAATCCAAAACATCATTAGGCAACTAGTTAATTTTATGGCTGTGCTATACACAGTTCGTAAACAGAGATTTCAACCAAAAAAATATTAGATCACTTTCCCAAAATGTCATCAGACAAGTGATACATTTTAGGCAATATTACACACAGGCTGCAGAGAGGGTCTGTAAAGCAAAAGTTGAAATGACAAAAAGTGGCATGTTTGGAACTTCAAGGGTAAGTCTGGAGTAACAGTGATGTTGGTGATAACAATAGTGTTGAAGGTCTTGACACAATGTGGAGTGATACAAGTTTTCATGTCACGGGGCATGTGGCATTCTGCTATTCATATGACCTGTCCAGCATGTATAGGGTGAACTTTCACCATGTGGATACATTGCATATGATGAGATGTAAGGTAACATCATTCTACCTCTGCAGATCAACATTGCAGTTGAGTGGGGCACATCAGAAACAACCGATCCCAAAGACAAGCCACTTTGGAAGCTACTGGGGTGTATTTCATAAAGATGAATTGAGGACCCTGAGGATAATTTTTATTTAGTGGCCCCAAATAGAGATGAGCGAACATACTCGTCCGAGCTTGATGCTCGATCGAGCATTAGCGTACTCGTAACTGCTCGTTGCTCGGACGAGTATTTCGCCCGCTCGAGAAAATGGCAGCTCCCGCCGTTTTGCTTTTTGGCGGCCAGAAACAGAGCCAATCACAAGCCAGGAGACTCTGCACTCCACCCAGCATGACGTGGTACCCTTACACGTCGATAGCAGTGGTTGGCTGGCCAGATCAGGTGACCCTGGGATAGACTAGCCGCTGGCCGCGCTGCTCGGATCATTCTGTCTCTGGATGCCGCTAGGGAGAGAGCTGCTGCTGGTCAGGGAAAGCGTTAGGGTGTTCTATTAGCTTACTGTTAGGCAGGAGTGATTCTACAACAACCCAACAGCCCTTCTTAGGGCTACAATAACGTTATACTTTTTTTTTTATTTGTTTGTGGCTGGGCTTGCTGGCACTAGTAGTGCAGCTAGTACCATATTGTGAGGAATTAGCAGGGGGACTTGCTACCGTTGTGTTTAGCTCTTAGTGACACACATAGGCTATTTTTTGAAAGGGGCCCACTGGCTCTAGCTATAGTACTTTATGCATTTAATTTTTATGGAGGGCCACCGAACGCGGTCCGGTTTTAAACAACTTTTGGGAGTTGCCACCAACAGGCACTCAATCTATTTAATTTTTCTGGAGGGCCACATACTGCTCCTCTGGTTTTTGAAAACTTTTTTGGACTGCCACAGACAGGCACTCAATCTATCCATTTTTAGGGGGGCCACCTACCTGCTCCTCTGGTTTGAAAAAACTGTTTGGACTGCCACATCCAGCACTCAATCTTTCACTTTTTTGGAGGGCCACCTAACTGCTCCTTGTTGGAAAAACTTTTTTGGACTGGCCACATTACAGGCACTCAATATATTCCATGTTTTTCTTGGAGGGCCACCTACCTGACTCCTCTGGTTTGAAAACTTTTTTGGACTGCCACATACAGGCACTATCCAAATTGAATTGTATCCATAGCAGCCTCCACAATTTCCATGCTACCTCCAAAAGTCGTCCATATAGCTGCTCATACATCGTCCCCCTTATCAAAACGAAGTGGCGTCAGGCAGAAATTGGGTTGAGTTTCATGCCTTCCACATCAAGTTGTTAACTTTGTCGCCCCACCCTGCTGTGTGTATCACAAAATACACTGGCAAACTTTTACCATTTACGGGATATTATTTCAGCGCTTCTGCGCATCTGTTCCATTCCCCTCACCTGCCCTATCCTAAACTTATAAGAACGCTACTACACTTGATTCTTATACAAAAAGGTTCTAGAAGTGATGTTGGGGGTAGCCCTAGAGAAGGGGCTTGGATTGGCGGAAAAGCTCGCTGGCAGCGGAGCGCCAGACTCCATTGCCAAGGATCCAACTAACATAGTTTAACTGCCAGCACCTTTAATATACTAGTTCACTGCATCCATAATGGGCCTTATCAAACGTTGCCTTTGTCAGGCAGAATTTTGGGGGTTTTCATGGTTCCACAACAAATTGTTAAACTTTGTCGCCACCCTGCTGTGGAATCCTCAAAAATATTTACTGGCAAAACTTTTAACATGTACGGATATTATGTCAGCGTTCTATGCGATCTGGTTAATTTACCCGCACCCCGCCATATTCCAAACTTATAAGAACGTACTTACACTTAACTTGGTGCAGGCTGGGACCGAGTCTGCCCGGGGGATGGTCATATACTGCCGACGCAGAGGATTGCGGGGCTAATCGGTCAAGGTGTTTCAGCGCCTAAGATGCCTCCTTCCTCCTCCCACCCATCCTCCACCTCCTCATCCTCCCGAATGTAACATAGTGGGCATGGCGCATCAGTCGGTGCTCAGGCACAGCAGCAGTTGCCGTCGCTAGCGACAGCAGGCGGTGATGAAACTGCTGAGCTAGGTGATAAAGGCACACCGCCCCAAGAGCTCTTAAAGGGCATTCCAACTCAAAACTTGTTAACTTTGTCCGCCACCGTGCTGTGTAAGCAACAAATATATGAGCAAACTTTTTTCATTTAAGGATTTGATCAGCGCTTCTGGCGCAGATGTTACATCCCCTCACCCGCCAATATCCCAAAAAACTTATAAGAACGCTTACTACATTGATTTATACAAAAGGTTCTTTAGAAGTGGCTGTTTTGGGGAGTAGCCTAGAGACCAGGGGCCTTGGATTGGAAAGCTCGCTGGCAGCGAAGCGACAGCTCCTGCCAAGACATCCAAACTAACATTAGTTTTAACTGCCGCACCTTTAATTACTACTATTCACTGCCTCCTACATGGTCCATTTATCAAACGAAGGCGGTTGTCAGGCAGAATTTTGGATTGTTTCATGCTCAATGGTAACTTGTCGCCACCCTGCTGTGTAATCACCAAAATATACTGGCAAACTTTTATGCAGTACCGAATTATTGATGCGCTTCTTGCTCACCTACTTTGGTTCCTCTCTGCCAACATTGGTTTGAAGCTGAGTCCATTTAGGGTATGTTGCCATGACACTCTCAGCTGCCTGCTGACGCTGCCGCATGCCCATCCCCTATATAGTGTCAGGGTCAATTATTGGATGTTAGATGCATCGAGGAATCATTCGTCACTCGTCAATGCGCAATGCGTTGCAGAATTTGGCATAATGGTGCGATTATTAGCCTCAGAGGCATCCTGCATTGCTGCCCCGCGTTGTCCTGTCCATTTCCTGGTGTTTCCATCTTTCTGAGGTTCCCAGGTGTGGCCAGCTTCCCTGTGCATGAGCATTGGTCCCTGAAAAAGCTCGAGTCTCAGTTGACTTCAATGGGGCTCGTACTCGGAAACGAGCACTCGAGCATCGGGAAAAGTTCGTTAATAACGGAGTACCCGAGCATTTTAGTGCTCGCTCATCTCTAGCCAAAACAATATTCAATTATTTGCTGGAATGCCTGTGCATAAGTGGACAATCCTTTAATGGTGAATATGTCGACTGCAACTCTTGGCTCTGCCCCGTTTCTTCTTCTATGCCTCAAGAATAGTCGCGGTTTAGGATGTGTTAATTTTCTCTTTTTGTTTAACATTCCTAGTGTAAACTGGAATTTACTTTATTTTGCTGTCTGTGGTTGAGACAAATTGCACCACACCCAATCTTTCTATATGGACACTAAATTGCTATAGTGGACAGAGCCCTACGCCACTCAGCTGGGCCAGAGACTCGCCTGTTTAACATATATATCCAGCTCACAACAAGTGCAATCGCTGGTTACATTTTCTGCTGGCTGTAATGTTTGTATTTTGCGCTTGTTATATCTCTGAATTTCCTGGCTTGCATTTTGTGGCTTTCCCTTTGGACTTTGATTTTGTGCTGCATCTGCTATTTTTTTTATGACTCAGAATGCTCGTTAATCTTATGAGTTATTTGTTTGTGAGCCTAGTTTCGTATTCTCACTTTGGCGCATAGAGGGACTGTCTTCTAGTTGTTCTGTATCACCTAGGATATGCAGAGGCAAGGAGGCAGGTAACAGTTGTGGGGCTCAGTTTAGGGCTCACTGTCCTCCCTAAGTCTGGAGTGCCTGTTACATTATAATGAGCCAAACAAAGAAGACTCATTTTCACTAGGTCTTCCTGATCTGGCTTAGTTGTTAGATAAGGTTTTCAGAATCCAAATGATAGTCTCTTATGCAAGGTACACGCAAACAAGTATTGTAAGGAATTCCGCAAGTACTATGTGATGTTATATTGGTGTGAAATGTTGCTGAAAGTACTCTTCAAATGACACCTGTCTGAACTCATAAAGGATGAGCATTGAAAACAAAATCAAAAGTCGCAAAAAATGACCCAGAGCTCCGTACACAAGTATGAAAAATTATTAGCACCAGAAGATGGCAAAATCTTTTTTTTTTTTGTACAGGAGGTTTTAATTTTTGTAAAGCTGGAGTGTGATTGGAGAGGTGTTACCACCTGACCAGGGGGAGTATAAAACCCCTGTGCAGTGGGAGCACATGGTCTTAGATCTCAGGTCTGATTCCAGAGAGAGAGAGAGAGAGAGTGTGCAGCACACCTTTAGTGCTGTCACAGATACCAATCCCAGGAACTGAATCAGTAGACTCTATCCCAGAGCTGCAGCTTCCACAGTTTGGACACAGATCCACCTGCATCTACTACCAGGCTGGTGCATTATTCCTGCGGACCACTCTCCACGACCACTCCAGTGCTAACGAATTGATTAGATCTGATGTTGCAGTTAAAAAGAAAACTAAACAAACATTTTTAGCTACTAATAAAAAGGGCACATTTGCTTGTTTATCTTGTCAAAATTGCACAGGTATAATCAAAGGAGATACCTTTAATCATCCCAGAAAGGGAACACCTATACCAGCGGTTCTCAACCTGTGGGTTGCGACCCCGGCGGGGGTCGAATGACCAAAACACAGGGGTCGCCTAAAGCCATCGGAGCCACGATTTTATTGCATTTTTTGGAATGAATACAATATTCTCTTACATGGTTTGGGGTCACTGCAACATGAGGAACTATATTGCGGGGTCCCAGCATTAGAAAGGTTGAGAACCACTGACCTATACAAATTAAGGGATTTTATACATGCAATACCCAGTCTGTTGTTTACATGTTAAAATGCCCGTGTGGCTTAGCTTACGTGGGGCAAACTATGAGATCTATCAAAATTAGATTGAATGAACACAAATCCATGATTAGACAGTTCCTTGGTAAATCAGATGAAGAGCTTAAAAACAGTAGCAAAAGGGTTAAACATGAAACAGGAGTCGCAAGACACTTCTGAGAGTGTAGGCACAATGTCAGTGATTTAAGGTGGTTAGTATTGGAGAGTATTGAAATAAAAGAGGAAACCGCCCAAAAGAAAAAGTTACTTCAACGTGAAGTTTATTGGATTACAGCATTGGACACCGTTCAACCCCGTGGTCTGAACGAACAATGTCATTTTAATGTATTTTTGTAAATGTTTTTGTCTGCCATATTGTATTTCGATATAGGTGATGGAGATAGGATATCTGTTAATATAATAGGGTATCTAAAATAAGATAGGCGTATGAACGTATTTAATCCTCACCCAGCCAGTTCCATGCATGTCTGAGGAAGGAGGACACACCTCCGAAACGTCACACAGGACTACACAGGCGTGAGCGTCTCAGTGAAAGGCCATGGTCTCCTAGCGTGCTACTTCTTTGTGGACTATTGGCACATCTCGCCGAAGACTTGGTGATGTACATGTGTTTTATGTCACTTTTTATTTTTGATATATAAAAAGTTGGATTGCAAGTTTGAGTCCGGTTATCTGTTTAAAGACGTCTGTTGCATGGGGAATGAGAGCCCTTTATATTAGACCGGTGTACACACTAGGAGCAAGATAGTACGGAGCCCACTTTTTTGTAAAAGCTTTGTCCTGGTTGTCCTGTGTCACTAAGTGTGTAGTTGCTGAGACCTAGAAGCTCCTCATGTGGTGAGAGCTGGGCCTGAAGAGATCTGCTCTCTTCTGAAGTTTCTGGAACTCTCCATCTCACTCACTCAACCTGTCTGTTCTAACTCCTCCCCTGACCAAGGGTTTAGTTAATCCCTCGTCAGGTGGTCTCTTCCTCCAATCACACTCCAGTTAACAATTAAGTGCATTGAGGCATATCATTGGATGATAACATAAAAATTACATTTAACCCTTGCCTATCCAGGCAGAATCTACCGCTGCACAATTACCTAAGTATATGTGTAGTGTCCTGCAGAGGAGCTGATCCGACTCTCTTTTAGGGGAACACACATATTAGGGCTTATTTTCAACAACTCCTCTGCCTTGCATTGGCAGGGATGTTGCACATAGACTTCAGCCACACCAGCCATGCAGTTCCATGTATACATGTTTACAGCACTTACCCTTCATCACATGTTGTTTGTTGTCACAGCACAGCTCCTCTACTTCCTGCACTGAGAGGAGGCTTCACGGGAGGCTCTGGCCCTTCTCGTGATGCCACAGTTTCCCACAGGCCAGGAGGTCGTGGCTGGGGCTGTGTGCCGCGATCATGGGGGGAGGGCGCCGCAATCACGGGGGGGGGGGGCATGATCAGGGAGGGAGGGCGCTTGGGGAGGGGATCCCAGTCAGTGGCATTTAGCCCGGGAGCCCCGCCTCTAATCCGGCCCTATAGGGGGGGCACTGCTGGGAGCAATTTATGAGGGTTTTAGTGCTCGCTCATCTCTAATTATGAGCAATTAAGGACATTGGATGGCGCTGTAACAATTATCAGGTAATGCATATTAAATTAACATTTCATGCTAAAGGCATGACAGTTTTCTTCATTAATCACATTGAGGGATTGAGCACCTACCTAGACGTGTGCAGCCACCCAGAACAAAGAATATTTTGATCTGAAATTGAGACTGCATTACATAGTCTCAGATACAAGTAACTCCTATGTTGTGCGCAGAAATCATGGTGCACATTTATTGCAAAAGCGAAGAAATTGGCCAGCATTTATTACAGTGTTTGCACCAGTTTTGTCTCTGACTTTGCACTGAAAAAACATTTAAACTGCTTGTACATGATTTATAAAGTGCACCTAAAGACAAGAAAAAGACAGAAAAAATGTGCACCTAAAGGGGTGTGGTACCTTTTCTGTTATTTTAGAAATATCGGCAAACATTGCCATTTCCACCTTCAAGTTTTGCCTTTGAAGCCTTATGAGAGTAATTAAAGTGCAAACATTTACAAAAAAGTGGGCTCCGTACTATCTTGCTCCTAGTGTGTACAACGGTCTAATATAAAGGGCTCAAACTGTTTGAAAGATACTAACACCTTTTTGACCAAAGTGGATGAAGTAAAGGCCTCGGATGTGACATGGTTGTGCACACTGGACATTAAGAGTTTATATACGAACATACCGTATGATGAAGGAACTACTGTGGTTCATGAAGCACTTAAGAAAGATCCCTCTTTGAATAATAGAGACATAAAATTTATTATGATGCTACTAGAGGTTATTCTGAAGAAAAATTACTGTAGTTTGTGAAGATTTTACTTGCAGCTACAGGGGTCCATATTTTTATGGCATTTTTTTGAGAAATGAAATTTGTATATCGCTATATATGCCTACCCAGTATAAGCCGAGGCCCTATTTTTACCTACCACAAAAAACTGACTGGGAAAAACCTATTGCCGATGTGGGACATGCATTGTCACAGGCCTCCACCCATATAATACCATCCAGGCCTCTGCCCATTGTATATAGCCCCAGACCATCCCCTGCCCCCATTGATTAGCCTTCCAGACCTTGCCCCAGTGTATATAGCCTGCCAGAACCCTGGCCCAGTGTATTTAGCCTGCCAGACACCCTGCCCCATTTATATAGCCTCCAAACCCTTTCCCAAGTGTATATAAGCCTGCCACCCTTCCCCAGTGTATCTAGCCTGCCAGAACAATGCCCCCAGTGTAATATAGCCTGGCCCCAGCTGCCAGACGATCCTCAGATATTAGAACGGTGGTGTTGGGTACCGGGAAAGTGAATTAGATATATTGTTTTGTCTTGACTTCGAGTATAAGCCGAGTTTGGGGTTTCCAGCAATTTTTGTGCTGAAAAACTAGGCTTATACTCAGTAATAAGGTAGTTGCCAGTGGGCCGATCCATTTGGCTTGTGAAACCCAGATATTGGATGATGTCTGTCTTTGTGGAAATGGGTCCTGAACAGGTCTAGATGCTTTTATGTGTGGTACCTTACTCAATGTCAATCACCACTTATCAAATTTTCTGCTGAGAAAAACGAGTTTATGATACACTATTTAGATGTTGAGGTTAAGAAATCGCAAGACCAGTTCATCACCACTTTCTACACCAAAGAGACAGACCGCAATAACCTGTTGAATTATGACAGTTACCATGCCCCTCAGACGCTCAAAGGTATCCCAAAAGCGCAATTCATACAGGCCCGAAGGATCTGTAGCAATGATAGTGAATATCTGATCTAGATGGAGAAATTAATAGCGAAATTTGTACAGAGAGGTTACCCAAGGAAAGAGGTAGAAAGGGTTGGTATGGAAGTGTCTCTGTTATCTAGAGATTATGTCAGGTCATCTAAACCTAAACGTAGCCAGGAGAGGATATTCTTTATCTCTCGAATTTGACAAACATGCTCATCTCATTAAAAAAACTATTGTCAAACACTGGTCTATACTTACGTATGAACGTATTTAATCCTCACCCAGCCAGTTCCATGCATGTCTGAGGAAGGAGGACACACCTCCGAAACGTCACACAGGACTACACGGGCGTGAGCGTCTCAGTGAAAGGCCATGGTCTCCTAGCGTGCTACTTCTTTGTGGACTGTTGGCACATCTCGCCGAAGACTTGGTGATGTACATGTGTATTATGTCACTTTTTATTTTTGATATATAAAAAGTTGGATTGCAAGTTTGAGTCCGGTCATCTGTTTAAAGACGTCTGTTGCATGGGGAATGAGAGCCCTTTATATTAGACCGGTGTACACACTAGGAGCAAGATAGTACGGAGCCCACTTTTTTGTAAAAGCTTTGTCCTGGTTGTCCTGTGTCACTAAGTGTGTAGTTGCTGAGGCCTAGAAGCTCCTCATGTGGTGAGAGCTGGGCCTGAAAAGATCTGCTCTCTTCTGAAGTTTCTGGAACTCTCCTTCTCACTCACTCAACCTGTCTGTTCTAACTCCTCCCCTGACCAAGGGTTTAGTTAATCCCTCGTCAGGTGGTCTCCTCCTCCAATCACACTCCAGTTCACAATTAAGTGCATTGAGGCATATCATTGGATGATAACATTACATTTAACCCTTGCCTATCCAGGCAGAATCTACCGCTGCACAATTACCTAAGTATATGTGTGGTGTCCTGCAGAGGAGCTGATCCGACTCTCTATTAGGGGAAAACACATATTAGGGCTTATTTGCAACAACTCCTCTGCCTTGCATTGGCAGGGATGTTGCACATACACTTCAGCCACACCAGCCATGCAGTTCCATGTATACATGTTTACAGCACTTACCCTTCATCACATGTTGTTTGTTGTCACAGCACAGCTCCTCTCGTGAGGCCACAGTTTCCCACAGGTCGGGGGGTCGTGGCTGGGGCTGTGTGATGCGATCATGGGGGGAGGGCGCCTCAATCGTGGGGGGGGGGGGGGCACAATCAGGGGGAGGGGGCGGGGGGGGGGGATCCCAGTCAGTGGCATTTAGCCCGGGAACCCTCTAATCCGGCCCTATTGGGGGGGAGCACTCCAGGGGACATTTTATGGGTGGGAAGGCACCTCCCATAAAACTGACCCAGACGTTGATTTCCCACCCCATAAAATGTACCCCGGGTGCCTGCCCCCCAACAGGACACGCGAGATCAAGGCGGGGCTCCGGCTGACTGAACACTGACAGGGGATACCCTCAAAGCGCTGATCCCCCCTGATTTGCGCCACCCGATTGTGAACCCACCCCACAATCGCACCCCCCCATGATTAGCACAACACCTGACTGTGGAAAAATGTGGCATCACGAGAAGGTGCGAGCGTTCCCCTGAAGCCTCCCACTGAAGGAAGTAGAGCTGTGCTGTGACAAAAAAGTACACGTGGAGAAGGGTAAGGGGTAAACATGTAACTGTATACATGGGATTGCAGGGACTGGTGTGCAGATGAATGAAGTGTAGGTAACATGGGACTGCATGTCTGGTGCAGGCTGAGGTGTATGTAACATGGGACGCGGTTGTCTGGTGCAGGCTGAGTTGTATGTTACATGCGGAATGGGGGATGGGGGCTGAGGTGTAGTTGTTTTAAATTGGAACTGCTTGCATGGTGCAGGCTGAGGTGCATGTTACATGGGAATGCATTCTTTGTGCAGGCGGGAGTTGTAGTTAAATGGGGAATGCGTGTTCGGTGAAGGATGAGGTGAATGTTAAATGGGACTGCGTTTGTATGGTGCCGGCTTGATTTGATGTTACATGGACGGGGATGGAAGGCTGAGGTGTATGTTACATGGGAAGGTGTGTAGGTGCAGGCTAGGTGCAGTTACAGGGAATGCAGTATTGGCCAGGTCTGAGTTGTATTGTTACATGGGACTGCGTGGTCTGGTGCAGGCTGAGGTGAATGTTATATGGGACGCATGGATGCTGTTATGATGTAATATGGTGTTATTACTGTAGGCTTGTAGTGACCTCCATAAACATCTAGCGATGGCCTCATTCAATAATAAAAGGACCAGCGCCTCCCACCATTTTAACAAAATGTACCTGTGAAAATATCCCACCTGCATGGCTACCCTCATAAATGCTACAGCAGTTTTGGACCCCTTATAAAAATGCTCCAGCAGTGCCTATGTGTTCTTACAAGCAAAACATCAGTAAACATCTGGGTTATTTTATTATGTAATAAAAATACTGTTCTTCACTTAATTTAATGCTCGATCTCGAGCCGGCGAGATACTCGTCCGAGTAACGAGCCGGTCCGAGTATGCTAATACTCGACCGAGCAGTATACTCGGACAAGTATACTCGCTCATCTCTAATGCTGATCCATTAGCCCGCCTCCTGGCCTGAAGCTGCTCACTAAACTAGAGAAGAGCGGAGTATACTGACGAGTAAATGCTCGGGTTCGAGTTTAGCATACTCGGACCGGCTCGTTACTCGGACGAGTATCTCGCCGGCTCGAGATCGAGCATTAAATAGTGAAGAACAGTATTTTATTACATATAAAATACCCCGATGTTTACTGATGTTTTGCTTGTAAGAACCATTTAAAAACACTATTCTCACTTTCCAGGTGTTCGCGCGTGTCTCCGCTAATTTAGGAGATGTTCGGAAACATCTGGAATGTGAAGAATTGTTCTTTCATGGGTCCGCACTTCACTTTGCAGCTGTGCGCGCGTATCTCCGAACCATGGGAGACACGCGCGCCACACCTGCAAGTTGAAGAATAGAATTAAAAAACATTTAAAACAGTGAAAACACAAACATTTAAGGGCAGAACACATTTAAATAACACTATTCTTCACACATTGCAGATGTGCGGCACGATACTCCGACATTATGGAAGGACACGCGCTAACATCTGCAAAGTGAAGAATAGAATTAAAAACATAAAAACTGTGAATACAGGACCTTTTAAGCGCAGAACACATTGAAAAAACACTATTCTTCACATTCAATGTTTGAGACATCTCCCTACTTAGGCGGGAGACACACACGAACACCTGAAGTGAAAGATAGTGTTATTTCAATTTTTTCTTACAAGTAAAACATCAGTAAACATCTGGGATATTTTTATTATGCACTGTTCTTTAGTTCTCTTTTACTAAAAAAATGCTCGGGTCTCCATTGACTTTAATGGGGTTCGTTATTCGATACGAGCACACCGAGCATCGGGAAAAGCTCTATCGAATAACGAGCACCCGAGCATTTTAGCGTCGCTCATCTTAATCAGCGCACTCATAAATAGATGCTGCTAGTGGACTCAGTAATATAAATGCAATCCTTTTTATTTTTTCTTCTAGGTTCTGTAAAAGTGTTCATATCCTGCTCCATTGCCACACTGCAGTAGAAATACTGCAACTTCATTTGTTTTTTTGGGTTTGAGGAGTAGCAGAACTCCTGTTATTTCGCATAGTAAGTCAAAGGTGTACTATGAAATAAAAATTGCTGAATGCGTATGTTTGTTACTGTTTAGTCTCGTCTGTTGGGAGCAGTACAACCACGAAGTTATGTTGCTTTTCAGGTGGAGAGAGAAAGAACATTCCAAGTCCTGAGAGAAATGGTGTAAACAATTCAGAAGAGGAAATGAATTTGAACTACTCCCATATGAACCTAAGTAAAAAAAGTTTTGAAAATACAACACATGGCAAGAGACAAGAAATTTGAGGGTTTGTGTTGATGAGACCAATGTTTTTTGTTTTTAAAAAGGGGGGAAATACATTGCAATCACTTTAACCAAAGGATGATTTTAAAAAAAAAAGTTAAAGTTAATTAGACTTGGTACTTTCCTATTGGGGGGGAGCACTCCAGGGGACATTTTATGGGTGGGAAGGCACTGCTGGAGCATTTTATAAGGGGGGCACTGCTGGGAGCAATTTATGAGGGTAGCACTGCAGGGGATATTTCAGGGACATTTTGTTAATGGTGGGGAGGCTGCTGGGCCTTTTATTATTGAAGGGAGGCCATCGCTGGAGATGTTATTAGGGAGGTCACTACAAGCTACAGTAACACCATATTACATAACATACACATCAGCCATGCAGTCCCATATAACATTCACCTCAGCCTGCACCAGACACGCAGTCCCATGTAACATACAACTCAGCCTGCACAATACATGCAGTCCCATGTAACATGCACCTCAGCCTGCACCATACACACAGTCCCATGTAACATACACCTCAGCCTCCATCCCCCAGTCCCATGTAACATACAAATCAGCCTGCACCAGACACGCAGTCCCATGTAACATTCACCTCAGCCTGCACCAGACACGCAGTCCCATGTAACATACAACTCAGCCTGCACAAGACATGCAGTCCCATGTAACATGCACCTCAGCCTGCACCAGGCAAGCAGTCCAATGTAAAATACACCTCAGCCCCCATCCCCCAGTCCCATGTAACATACAACTCAGCCTGCACCAGACACGCAGTCCCATGTTACATACACCTCAGCCTGCACCAGACATGCAGTCCCATGTTACATACACTTCAGCCACACCAGCCATGCAATCCCATGTATACAGTACATGTTTACAGCACTTACCCTTCTCCACGTGTACTTTGTTGTCACAGCACAGCTCTACTTCCTTCAGGGGGAGGCTTCAGGGGACGCTCTGCCCCTTCTCGTGATGCCACATTTTTCCACAGGTCAGGTTGGTGTGCGATCATGGGGGTGGTGCGATTGTGGGGTGGGGGCACAATCGGGGGTGGCGCAATCAGGGGGGATGCGCTTTGAGGGGATCCCTGTCAGTGTCAGTCAGCCCGGGAGCCCCGCCTATAATCCGGCCCTGTTGGGGGCAGCACTCCAGGGGACATTTTATGGGTGGAAAAGCACTGCTGGGGCATTTTATGGGAGGGCTGGGGACACTGGGGGTCAATTTATGGAGGTAGCACTGCTGGGGACATTTCAGTGGGAGAGCACAGCTGGTTACATTTTGTTAGTGGTGGGGAGGCTGCTGGGACATTTTATTATTGAAGGGAGGCCACTGCTGGAAATGTTATTAGGGAGGCCAATGCTGGACATGTTATTAGTGATGGGAGACTGCTGCTGGACATGTTATTAGTGAGGGGAGGCCACTGCTGGACATGTTATTAGTAAAGAGAGGCTGCTGCTGGGACATGTTGTTAGTGAGGTTAGGCCGCTGCTCCAACATGTTATTAGTGAGGCTAGCTGCTGCTTGACATGTTATTAGTGAAGGGAGGCCACTGCTGGACTTTTTATTAGTGAAGGGAGACCTCTGCTGGGCAGGCGCGTAACGCTCGTGGTCGCTGGGTGTGCGACCCTGGCCCGGGGGAGGGGCCAGGCCCACGGCTGTCAAAGTTCTGTATCTGCTCCATCTTCCTGTGACAGCTGCCCGGGGAGCAGAGCAGGAGTTAACCTGCTGAAGGGAGCTCCGGGCCCCTTCCGGCTTGTGACGTGCCAGAGAAAGGGTGGGCACTGACCTCTTCCAACTGTATCAGAATGGAGAGGGCGATACAGTTGACCACTAATCCGGCCCTATAGGGGGGGCACTGCTGGGAGCAATTTATGAGGGTAGCACTGCAGGGGATATTTCAGGGACATTTTGTTAATGGTGGGGAGGCTGCTGGGCCTTTTTATTATTGAAGGGAGGCCATCGCTTGAGATGTTATTAGAGAGGTCACTACAAGCTACAGTAACAGCATATTACATAACATACACATCAGCCATGCAGTCCCATGTAACATACAACTCAGCCGGCACCAGACACGCAGTCCCATGTAACATACAACTCAGCCTGCACAATACATGCAGTCCCATGTAACATGCACCTCAGCCTGCACCAGGCACGCAGTCCCATGTAACATACACCTCAGCCCCCACCCCCCAGTCCCATGTAACATACAACTCAGTCTGCACCAGACACGCAGTCCCATGTAACATACAACTCAGCCGGCACCAGACACGCAGTCCCATGTAACATACAACTCAGCCTGCACAAGACATGCAGTCCCATGTAACATGCACCTCAGCCTGCACCAGGTACGCAGTCCCATGTAAAATACACCTCAGCCCCCATCCCCCAGTCCCATGTAACATACAACTCAGCCTGCACCAGACACGCAGTCCCATGTAACATACACCTCAGCCTGCACCAGACATGCAGTCCCATGTTACATACACTTCAGCCACACCAGCCATGCAGTCCCATGTATACAGTACATGTTTACAGCACTTACCCTTCTCCACGTGTACTTTGTTGTCACAGCACAGCTCCTCTACTTCCTGCACTGAGAGGAGGCTTCAGGGGACACTCTGCCCCTTCTCGTGATGCCACATTTTCCCACAGGTCAGGGGTGTGTGCGATCATGGGGGTGGTGCGATTGTGGGGTGGGGGCGCAATCGGGGGTGGCGCAATCAGGGGGGATGCGCTTTGAGGGGATCCCAGTCAGTGTCAGTCAGCCCGGGAGCCCCGCCTATAATCCGGCCCCGTTGGGGGCAGCACTCCAGGGGACATTTTATGGGTGGGAAAGCACTGCTGGGGCATTTTATAGGAGGGCTGGGGACACTGGGGGTCAATTTATGGAGGTAGCACTGCTGGGGACATTTCAGTGGGAGAGCACAGCTGGTTACATTTTGTTAGTGGTGGGGAGGCTGCTGGGACATTTTATTATTGAAGGGAGGCCACTGCTGGAAATGTTATTAGGGAGGCCACTGCTGGACTTGTTATTAGTGAAGGGAGACCTCTGCTGGGCAGGCGCGTAACGCTCGTGGTCGCTGGGTGTGCGACCCTGGCCCGGGGGAGGGGCCAGGCCCACGGCTGTCAAAGTTCTGTATCTGCTCCATCTTCCTGTGACAGCTTCCCGGGGAGCAGAGCAGGAGTTAACCTGCTGAAGGGAGCTCCGGACCCCTTCCGGCTTGTGACGTACCAGAGAAAGGGTGGGCACTGACCTCTTCCAACTCTATCAGAATAGAGAGGCCGATACAGTTGACCACTATAAAGCACGGGGAGGGAGCCGTAAACATTGATCCTCAGGGTTGAGCGCTTCATTGGCATGGGTGGAGCTTAGCGAGTGAGGGGCGGAGCCTCGGGAGGCCAGACGGTGAAGAGATGCGCAGTCCTCATGAATGAGAGGTGAGGGTGTGGAGCCGCAGGGCTAGCATCATGACTATCTGTATACAGTATGCGGGACTGAATTGCATTGGTGGGGGCTAAAGGGGGGGACTATTTTGGGGGAGGGGGAGCTGTATACCATGTGGGGGAGGGGGCAGCTGTATACAATGTGGGAGAGGGGGAAGCTGTATACCATGTGGGGGAGGCGGGAGCGGTATACCATGTGGGGGAGGCGGGAGCGGTATACCATGTGGGGGAGGGGGAGCTGTATACCATGTGGGGGAGGGGGGCTATTTTTTGAAAGGGGCCCACTGGCTCTAGCTATAGTACTTTATGCATTTAATTTTTATGGAGGGCCACCGAACGCGGTCCGGTTTTAAACAACTTTTGGGAGTTGCCACCAACAGGCACTCAATCTATTTAATTTTTCTGGAGGGCCACATACTGCTCCTCTGGTTTTTGAAAACTTTTTTGGACTGCCACAGACAGGCACTCAATCTATCCATTTTTAGGGGGGCCACCTACCTGCTCCTCTGGTTTGAAAAAACTGTTTGGACTGCCACATCCAGCACTCAATCTTTCACTTTTTTGGAGGGCCACCTAACTGCTCCTTGTTGGAAAAACTTTTTTGGACTGGCCACATTACAGGCACTCAATATATTCCATGTTTTTCTTGGAGGGCCACCTACCTGACTCCTCTGGTTTGAAAACTTTTTTGGACTGCCACATACAGGCACTATCCAAATTGAATTGTATCCATAGCAGCCTCCACAATTTCCATGCTACCTCCAAAAGTCGTCCATATAGCTGCTCATACATCGTCCCCCTTATCAAAACGAAGTGGCGTCAGGCAGAAATTGGGTTGAGTTTCATGCCTTCCACATCAAGTTGTTAACTTTGTCGCCCCACCCTGCTGTGTGTATCACAAAATACACTGGCAAACTTTTACCATTTACGGGATATTATTTCAGCGCTTCTGCGCATCTGTTCCATTCCCCTCACCTGCCCTATCCTAAACTTATAAGAACGCTACTACACTTGATTCTTATACAAAAAGGTTCTAGAAGTGATGTTGGGGGTAGCCCTAGAGAAGGGGCTTGGATTGGCGGAAAAGCTCGCTGGCAGCGGAGCGCCAGACTCCATTGCCAAGGATCCAACTAACATAGTTTAACTGCCAGCACCTTTAATATACTAGTTCACTGCATCCATAATGGGCCTTATCAAACGTTGCCTTTGTCAGGCAGAATTTTGGGGGTTTTCATGGTTCCACAACAAATTGTTAAACTTTGTCGCCACCCTGCTGTGGAATCCTCAAAAATATTTACTGGCAAAACTTTTAACATGTACGGATATTATGTCAGCGTTCTATGCGATCTGGTTAATTTACCCGCACCCCGCCATATTCCAAACTTATAAGAACGTACTTACACTTAACTTGGTGCAGGCTGGGACCGAGTCTGCCCGGGGGATGGTCATATACTGCCGACGCAGAGGATTGCGGGGCTAATCGGTCAAGGTGTTTCAGCGCCTAAGATGCCTCCTTCCTCCTCCCACCCATCCTCCACCTCCTCATCCTCCCGAATGTAACATAGTGGGCATGGCGCATCAGTCGGTGCTCAGGCACAGCAGCAGTTGCCGTCGCTAGCGACAGCAGGCGGTGATGAAACTGCTGAGCTAGGTGATAAAGGCACACCGCCCCAAGAGCTCTTAAAGGGCATTCCAACTCAAAACTTGTTAACTTTGTCCGCCACCGTGCTGTGTAAGCAACAAATATATGAGCAAACTTTTTTCATTTAAGGATTTGATCAGCGCTTCTGGCGCAGATGTTACATCCCCTCACCCGCCAATATCCCAAAAAACTTATAAGAACGCTTACTACATTGATTTATACAAAAGGTTCTTTAGAAGTGGCTGTTTTGGGGAGTAGCCTAGAGACCAGGGGCCTTGGATTGGAAAGCTCGCTGGCAGCGAAGCGACAGCTCCTGCCAAGACATCCAAACTAACATTAGTTTTAACTGCCGCACCTTTAATTACTACTATTCACTGCCTCCTACATGGTCCATTTATCAAACGAAGGCGGTTGTCAGGCAGAATTTTGGATTGTTTCATGCTCAATGGTAACTTGTCGCCACCCTGCTGTGTAATCACCAAAATATACTGGCAAACTTTTATGCAGTACCGAATTATTGATGCGCTTCTTGCTCACCTACTTTGGTTCCTCTCTGCCAACATTGGTTTGAAGCTGAGTCCATTTAGGGTATGTTGCCATGACACTCTCAGCTGCCTGCTGACGCTGCCGCATGCCCATCCCCTATATAGTGTCAGGGTCAATTATTGGATGTTAGATGCATCGAGGAATCATTCGTCACTCGTCAATGCGCAATGCGTTGCAGAAAATTTTGGCATAATGGTGCGATTAATTAGCCTCAGAGGCATCCATGCATGCTGCCCCTGCTGTTTCCTGTCCATTTCCGTGGTGTTTCCATCCTTTTCTGAGGTTCCCAGGTGTTTGGCCAAGCTTCCCTGTGCAGAGCCTTGGTCCCCTTGAAAAATGCTCGAGTCTCCCATTGACTTCAATGGGGCTCGTTACTCGAAACGAGCACTCGAGCATCGGGAAAAGTTCGTCTCGAATAACGAGTACCCGAGCATTTTAGTGCTCGCTCATCTCTAGCCCCAAACAATATCAATTATTTGCTGGAATGTGCTATAAAGTGGACAATTCCTTTAAGGTCAAATATGTCACTGCAACATCTGTGCCAGTTTCTTCTTCTGTCCCAAGAATACGGTTTAGGATGTGTTAATTTTCTCTTTTTGTTTAACATTCCTAGTGTGGAACTGTATACTATGTAGGGGAGGGGGTGCTGTATACCATTTGGGGAACGGGGAGCTGTATATTATGTGGGGGAGGGGGAACTGTATACCATGCGGGGTAGGGAGAGCTGTATACCATGTGGGGGAGGGTGAGCTTTATACCATGTGGGGGAGCTGTATACCATATGGGGGAGCAGTAGCTGTATACCATGTAGGGGAGGGGGTGCTGTATACTATTTGAAGGGAGGGGAACTGTATACCATGTGGAGTAGGGGGAGCTGTATACCATGTGGGGTAGGGGGAGCTGTATACCATGTGGGGGAGGGGGAGCTGTATACCAAGTGGGGGACCGGGAGCTGTATACCATGTGGGGTAAGGGAGCTGTATACCATGTGGGGGAGGGGGGGCTGTATACCATGTGGGGTAGGGGGAGCTGTATACCATGTGGTGGAGGGTGAGCTATATACCATGTGGGGGAGCTGTATACCATAAGGGGGAGCAGTAGCTGTCTACCATGTAGGGGAGGGGGTGCTGTATACCATCTGAGGGAACAGGAACTGTATACCATGTGGGGTAGGGGGAGCTGTATACCATGTGGGGGACGTGGAGCTGTATACCATGTGGGGGAGCTGTATACCATATGGGGGAGCAGTAGCTGTATACCATGTGGGGGAGCGGGAACTGTATACTATGTAGGGGAGGGGGTGCTGTATACCATTTGGGGGAAGGGGAGCTGTATATTATTTGGGGGAGGGGGAGCTGTATACCAAGTAGGGGAGGCGGTGCGGTTTACCATGTGGGGGAGCTGTATACCATGTGGGGGATACTATAGTCAGGACTGTGGGCAGCTTGTCCCCTACACTGCCCACAGTCAGCACTTCCAGCAAGTGCACCTTTAATATCCACACCCCTACCTGCTGTAATGTGCATGGAGCCTCTGGAGGCCATCTGCTGCTGGTCAGCGTTGGTTATCCTTCACCCATCTGGTCCATAGCCGAGCCATAGGCGGCTCTTTCAATTGCCTCGGGCAGTGATGGCAAACCTTTTAGAGCCAGTGTGCCCAAACTTCAACCAAAAGCCACTTATTTATTGCAAAGTGCAGCATTTTAAGCAGTAATGTATTTCTCCTTGTTCATTGACAACTTTCAATCCTTCAGCCTCCCAAGTACACCAACACAGTTAAAAGGAGGAGGGCAAATTCATCTATCATTGTAGGAAGGTTCTGCAGGCAGATTCGCTCCTGACGAAGCATCAGTGCGAAACGCGCGTCGGGGTGTTCCTGTTGGCCCTCCCTCTGATTGCCTCTGTGCCTTTTGTATAATGCCTTTGGGTAAGTGTGGCCTGCTTTTTTGACCTTTTCACTAGTACCGGATGGTACCTCCGGTTGTTTGTACTGTCTACTTTTCCCAAAACAAGTCCTACTTTCGGACATAATACATAATTGATATGTCTTTTTGGCATATTTTTTGAGGCATGTGTAGGGGGGTCATAGGTACTCTGTGTTTGTCCCATTTCCACCTGGACATATCTTGTTCCCCTTATATTCTGACTTTCAGGAATCCCATTTGAAAGTTGTACATGTACAATATGTGTTATTTTGAATAAAGTATAAATTATTATTTTTCCAAGCTCTTTTGTTTTTGGTGTTTGTTGGTCCTTTATCTGTACCTCCCCAGCAAGTGAGGCAGCGCAACCCGCCTTAGGGATAGTACAGTCATTGTTAGACAACAGCAGCTGTAGATCCTGCCTGTTCAGGCAAGGGTTAAGAGATGTGTGATATGTCATCCAATTGTATTCCATTATTTGAACTGGAGTGTGATTGGAGAGTGAGCCACCACCTGACCAGGAGTTAACAATACCCCTAGACAGGGAGTAGTAAAAAAAAAGTCTTAGGCCTGAGCCTTGCTTCTAAGCACATGCTCTCACCACATGAGCAGCTCTTAGGCCCCAGCTCTCCTAGAGAGCATATCTTCCAGAACACACGCTGAGAGGAAGAGAGGGTGTCTGTGCACCACTAGCACAGACACACAGCTAATCCCTTGACAAGCTGCAGCATTCACATCTGGACACAGCTTCATCCCAGCCTGCATCTACTTCCAGGCTGGTGAATCTCTCCATGACCCCTCCAGTAATCCAGAATCTCTCCAGTAATCCAGCATCTGTTTCAATATCGTTTTGGCCCGCTGCCTGCAGTTGTTCTAATAAAGAGCCGTGAGTTATTTTGCACAATGTTGCCTCTGTCTGCTCCCTGGATATGGCTGTATCACCTTCACGGGCTCCCCATCCATTACCCAGGGATATATCTTACAGACACTAAGTGGTTGCCCCAGGGAGAACCAGTACATCAGCCTCTCCCCCCATCTTTCTTGCACACACCACCTACTGGAGACCTGCCAGGCTGTAGTACAGCCCTCTGGTCGCCATACCTAGCACCGTGACATCAGTGTGCCTAGGCCGCAACCGCCAGCCACTCCGGTATTCCAGGCCCCAAGAAAAGGCTAGGCCTGTCTCCCCTATTATTTAAGGGAGACAGCTGCTCGACAGCGGCTGCTGCTGGACATGTTATTAGTGAGGGAGGCCGCTGCTGGAACATGTTGTTAATGAGGGAGACTGCTGCTTGACATGTTGTTAGTGAGGGGAGGTTGCTGCTGCACATTTTATTAATGAGGGAGGTTGCTGCTGGACATTTTATGAATTTCCCAACTTAGGCCTATACACCAGTCCAAGTTATCCCAGTTTTTATGTAAAATTAGGTACCTTGGTTTACACTTAGGTCAGCTTATACTTGCATATATGTGATATGCATATTTTTTCCCTCAAAGTAAAAAGCCCATAGACAAGGGTTGCTGTGGAAAAATAGGTATTACAATGTCCCCTTTTCTGTAGCCGTCTTCTTATTACAGGCGGTCCCCTACTTAAGGACACCCGACTTACAGACAACCCATAGTTACAGACAGACCCCTGGTGAAGCTTTCTGAATGCTTTACTATAGTCCCAGGCTGCAATAATCAGCTGTAAAGTGTCTGTAATGAAGCTGTCAATAAAGTAAATTTTCTTTTTGTAGAAAGTCACAAAACTGTCACCTTCAGACCTAGCAATCCAGAGAACCTACCACCCACCATAATCTCCACTCACATTGCCCTGAATTCTAGCACAAATAAAGGTTTGTTACTGTTGAACAGGTCAAATATGTCAGGACGCTTTTAGACTTTTAGGTACTGATTGATTTTTCTACAGAGAACACAACATGGGATCATATTACTATTACAGAAAGAAATCAGACTGGTGGAGCCACCATTGCCCAGATAGCTACTGTCCCAATCCCTACTACAAATAGTACCCAAGGTTAGTGAGTTATCTTCTCTATATGATAATCTTACAAAAAGCTAATACCTGGTGATATTATAACTAATCTGTAGTTTTCATTTTTAATATTTACTCAGAAAGCTCTATTGCTACTAGCAAAATCCATATCACTGGTAAGATTGTGAAACATGTCAGCTCAGTCCTGACCATAAATAGGGACTCAGGTCTTACTCTTCCTACTCCTACCAAGCAAGGTTGGTACGATTCTGAAATATTAATAGCTTAAATATCCAGCATATAGCAATATCATATGCCTTTTGTGTAGAAACAAGTATATACCTGCACCCCAGAACATCCAGTAGATGGCAGACCAGAAATAAAATACACATTCCTTTTATATACCATATATCTACAGACAGTAGCCAAGGTGCAATATTGATTAATTTTTTTAAAGATAAATACACATTGTTGCAATAAGAATTTGAGGAACTATAGTTTTAAAACAGTTAAAGAGGGAATATAATAACCAAATTCCGTTTGGTTATTGGCATGTAAACTGTTAAAAAAGTATATTTAATAAATTCTTAAAAGGACTCATGCCTTTATGTGATATCCCTCCCAATTACCTATAAAAAAGTCTTCTCCAAATTCCTAAAATATAAAATGAGCAGAAGAGTCTTATTTTGCCTGTGATGAGTAAAGATCAGATGTTGCAGAATAAATCTTATTTCAGACACCCATATTTTTGGTTTCATAGAACATATACACTTTTGGTTCAGATCTCATCACATTTGTGGTTTTTGTGCCCTTTTACAGACCTGTACCTGCAAATAATCCTGTGCCTTCAACTCTATGGCTTGGTTGATTTCCCCATAAGGCAACCAAGCTGAGATCGGGGAGGGGGTGGGAGGGTGGAGGCCCTACACCCTTATGTCCTAATGACAACAATAAAGCTTATAAAGCTTAAAGGGGTTGGCCACATTACTGTGTTTTGGAGGGCAGGATATTACGGAATGTACCAATATATGTCTATTAAAAGTTCTGCACCGTTTTCTTGATAAGATCAAGGTCCTGGCAGGACAATTGTTCATGAACAGTTAGAGATCACATGACCCCCCATCTGCAGGCATTTTATGGGCAGAAATGTCTGGCTGATGACATAAAAGATAGGAGGCTTCACTTTACATATCAAGTCTATTGGTAAATTACCTAATATCCTGCCCCCCCACACTTACACACACATTACAAAAAACATTAGGTAAATTGGCCAACCCCTTTAAAGTTATGACAGCTGAGAGAAATAGATTCATTACTCTGCAATTCAGAGAGGTTTCATTAGGATTTCCCATATATAACTTTGTCTTTTGCCTAGAAATATCAAATCTGCCCTTGTAATCGTAAAACCTTACATAAACAGGTGGAATTTTAACAGTGAGAGCCCAGATTCTGAACATTATTGTTGACGCTAGATTTTAGTTTTTTGATTTAAATAAATTAGCAAAAAATATCTCAACAGCTATAATATACTACACTGTTAACCACTTAACTCATTCACTGACTTGCATAGTGGCTGTTAGTGGGATCATTTTTAAGTTTAAGAAGCTAGAACTTTACTATACCAGCATAGTGGTTGCCATTGTCACCCACCTGCTGGCAAAAACAAATAATAGCTCACATTAACAAGCTACAGTACCAGCATATTATATTATAGCTTTGAGAAAAACACATTGATTAGTTTACATGCCAGTATTTCAGCAGTGAAGTTGTCCTTTCCATATCGTAAATGTGGCTTTTTCTTTTTGCAGTTGACGGCCTGCAAAAGGGGAGTAAGGGAACAAAGGATACAGTATTTGTACAGTTATAGTTTGGCTCTATTTAGATCTCTGTAGGGCCTTTTTCCATTATGGTGTAATAAATGAAGAATAGCATAACTTATTGTGATATTTAACATATTCTGTGACGGAGTATATTTATGCAGCTTTTGACACATGGGATTCAAGTTGGTGGCAAAATAGATTTCTGAATGCAAGTCTACTAAAATATTAATGACCTATAAACAGGGTAGGGCATTAGAACAGACTGATGGGGGTTCAACATCCAGACACTTCATTAATTAGTCACTATAAATATGATTTTAAGAATTTTTTTTATTCTGGCAAAGTGTTTTGTAACATATTCTGACAATACTGATATTCTTCTAAACACAATTGCATTTCTATTCCGCAGAAAGGTACATAACTTTCACCCTCAGGCGTAGCAAACCAGAGAACCTACCATCCACTCACACTGCCCTAAATACTGAAACGTCCAAAACTAGCACTGAGCAAGGTTTGTTACTACTGCACAGATCAGATATACAGGATAAAATTATATGTACTGATATATTGATTTTTGTGCAGAGAACATAACATGGGATCATATTGGTACTACTGGAAGAAATTGGACTGGTGGACTAAGCATTACCCAGATAGCTACTGTCCCTGTTCCTACTATAAATAGTTCCCAAGGTTAGTGAGTCATCTGCTCTAATCTTTCCTGAAGCTAATATATTGCAATATTACATCTAATCTGTAGTTTTCATTTTTCATAATTACTACTCAGAGACCCCTAGTGCTACAAGAAAAACCTATTTTACTAGTAAGATTGTAGAAAATGCCAGCCCAGTCCTGACCACAAATAGCGGAAAAAGTCTTGCTCTTTCTACTCCAAGCAAGCAAGGTTGGTGTTTAAACAATGTACAATTCTGAAATATCAATAGCTTATATCCAACATATAGTAATATCTAATATTTAGTAATTCTGTATAGAAACTTCCAAAAACCTGCACCCCAGAACATCCAGCAGATGGCAGACTAGCCAAAAGGTGCCTTTCTCATATATCTCCACTGCAGACAGCAACCAAGGTTGGTCAAATATTTCTTCACTTATTTATATAAATCATATACATTGCATTCATTCTATCATGTGGTATAAAAGCCAAATAGTTACAAATACAATGCTAGAGTGGGTAGCTATAGTTTTGGAATTGTTAAACTGGGTACATTTTATCTAAATTCAGCTTTTATATTAGTCTGTAAACTGTTAGTAAATGTTAGATGTTTACCACTGCTTGGCACATTTGGCACGCTGAAATAGCCATAGGTCTCTGGTGTTCCAAATTGTTCTATTTTATTTCTCTATGTCCAAATGTTACAGCTTCTAGGACAAATGCCCAGGTTGGCACCTGGATTTTGAGAATCTTTGCCATAACGGCAAACTCTTTAAAGTTCTGTCAGATTGGATGTGGGCTGTTGGTGAACAGCCATTTTAAGGTCTCATAAGAGGTGATGAATTGTTTTCTAGCTGGACCACACAAGAGCTCTCATAAATTTTCCCCTAAGCCCTCCTTTTTTGTTTTGGATGTGTGCTTAGGGTCCAAAAAGTTTCCAAAAATTTCAAAAACCAGTACATCAGCCTCTCCCTCCATCTTTCTTGCACACACCACCTGCTGGAGACCTGCCAGGCTGTAGGATAGCCTTCCGGTCGCCATACCAAGCACAGTGACATGAGCATGCATAGGCCGCAACTGCCAGCCATTCCAGTATTCTGGGCCCCGACTGCCTCCAGGCCCCAACAATAGGCTAGGCCCTGGTGGGGGATGTTGCACATGTTATTAGTTAGGGGAGACAGCTGCTGGACATGTTATTTGTAAAGAGAGGCTGCTGCTGGACATGTTAATAGTGAGGGGAGGTCGCTGCTGGAACATGTTGTTAATGAGGGAGACTGCTGCTTGACATGTTATTAGTGAGTGGAGGCTGCTGCTGGACATTTTATTAATGAGGGAAGTTGTTGCTAGACATTTTATAAATTTCCCAACTTAGGCCTATACTTCAGTCCAAGTTTTCCCAGTTTTTATACAAAATTAGGTACCTCAGTTTACACTTAGGTCAGCTTATACTTGCATATATGTGATATGCATATTTTTTCCCTCACAGTAAAAAGCCCATAGACAAGGGGACATTATAGGTGTGTGGGGGCTGCTGTGGAAAAAGAGGTATTACAATGTCCCCTTTTCTGTAGCCGTCTTCTTATTAAAACATTAAAAGGGGGATACAGGAAAAAGGGCAGCTGCAGGAAAGGGGGTATTTTAAACCCAGGGCTGCAGTAAGTGGCATATTATATGGGTTGGGGTTAAATATGGACTATTTATTTTCCATTAATCTCCACTGACACTGCCCTAAATACTAAAAGGTCCAAAACTAGCACTGAGCAAGGTTTGTTACTACTGCACAGATCAGATATACAGAATAAAATTATATGTACTGATATATTGATTTTTGTGAAGAGGACATAACATGGGATCATATTGGTACTACTAGAAGAAATCGGACTGGTGGAGTACGCATTACCCAGAAAGCTACTGTCCCTGTTCCTACTACAATTAGTTCCCAAGGTTAGTGAGTTATTTTCTCTAATCTTTTCTGAAGCTAATACATTACATCTAATCTGTAGTTTTCATTTTTCATATTTACTACTCAGAGACCCCTAGTGCTACAAGCAAAACCTATATCACTAGTAAGATTGTAGAAAATGTTACCCCAGTCCTGAACACAAATAGCGTCAAAGATCTTGAAGCTCTTTCTACTCCAACCAAGCAAGGTTGGTGTTTAAACAATGTACAAATCTGAAATATCAATAGCTTATATCCAACATATAATAATATCTAATATTTAGTAATTATGTATAGAAACTTCCAAAAACCTGCACCCCAGAACATCCAGCAAATGGCAGACTGGCAAAAAGGTGCCTTTCTTATATATCTCCACTGCATACAGCAACCAAGGTTGGTCGACTATTTCTTCACTTATTTATATATATGATTTGGCACGCTGAAATAGCCATAGGTCTTTGGTGTTCCAAATTGTTCTGTTTTATTTCTCTATGTACAAATGTTACAGCTTCTAGGACAAATGCCCAGGTTGGCACCTGGATCTTGAGAATCTTTGCCATATAGGCAAACTCTTTAAAGTTCTGTCAGATTGGATACTACCCAAGGTTAGTGAGTTAGATAATCATATAGAGCAGATAATACATGGCAATAGTGTAGAGAATATGTTGTTTTAATTTTTAACATTTACTACTCAGAGAGCCCTATCACTACAAGCAAAATCCATATCACTAGTAAGATTGTGGAATATGTCATCTTAGCCCTGACCACAAATAGAGACAAAGGTATTACTCTTTCTTTCTTTTCCTACCAATCAAGGTTAGTACGATTGGGAAATATTAATATCTTTAATATCCAGCATATAGTAATATCATATGCCTTTTGAGTAGAAGCAACTAAAGACCTGTATCCTAGAATATCCAGTAGATGGCAGATTAGTAACTAAATACATTTAATATATGACAGAAGCCAAGGTTGGTGCAGTATTTTTTCACTTTTTAATATAAATCTATCACTTTGGATACATTCAAGTGGTATAAAAGCAAAATTTTACAATAAGTTAAGGTATGAATGCCATACTATTATGTATTATTATTAATAGGTATATCAATCGGGACGATTTGAAAACAAGAAAGTATTTTTGGTAGTAGGGTCATCTTTACAGCCGAGATATGGCCTAACCATGGTTTGAAGTTAGCTTTAAATAAAGTATCTATGGAGGTGGTCAGAAACATACCCAAATATGAAATTTTATCTTCCCTCCATTGTCACTTAAAATTCAACTGCAAAAGTTTAGCCATTGAAGGGGGAACTGAAACATTCAGAGCAAGAGATTTGTCGTGGTTAACCTTCAAGCCCGATAGAGCCGAAAACTAATTTAATGTCTGGAATAAATTGGGGAGCCAAATGAGTGGGGAAGCTAATGTCAGTAAGATGTCATCTGCAAAAAGGACTCTAGCCCCTTCACATTCTCATTCGACTTGATCAGATGGGCCAAGGGTTCTATTGCAAGGGTAAAAAGTATAGAGGATAAAGGGCAACCCTGGCGTGTACCCCTTAGTATCGGGAAAGGAGTTGATAAATAGCCCGCCACATTAACTCTTGCAGATGGAGAGGAATATCAAGCAAACCTAAAAACTAATTGCCAAAACACCATCTACCTAAAGTAAACTGCAAATAATCCCAGTCTATAGAGTCAAAGGCCTTATGTAAATCGGCACATGATATTATTCATAGGCTTCTTTCCCCACCCATATTTTGCTAGGGAGATTAGGTCAATTAATCTATGTGTTTAGGTACCAGCTTGACGACCAGGGATGAAACCCACCTGATTAGGGTGAATTTAATGTGCTATAAATGAGTTGATCCTAGTAGCCATAATCTTTGTCAGTATCTTGATATCTACGTTAATTAAAGATATAGGCCTAACATTTTGACAAGAGGAGTGGTCTCTATCGGGCTTGGGTATAAAGGAAATCATTGCCTGTAAAGATTCTGGCAACAGAAGATGGCTTTCAAACGATTGGTTATAATTTCTCACCATATGGGGACCCAGGATTGCCCCAAACTTTTTAAAATATAACCCTGTAAAACAGTCTGGGCCTGATGCCTTGGAGGGTTTGAGGGCTTTAATAGCATCATCCACTTCTTGCACTGTGATCGGGCTATCTATTTTATCCCTATTGGCTTCAGACAAGGAAGGGATTGAGATGCGATTAAATATTTCCTCAGCCTTGGAGGCATCAAATTTCCTATTATTATCATATAATTTGGAATAAAACCAAGTGAATTCTGCTGTCACTGCTTTCGGGCGCTGGTACACTTCTCCTGATGAGAGGTAAACCCTCGGTACTGTGTATGTTTGAGGTACAGGATTGAGGTTCCTGGCTAAAAGTGTGCCTGGTTTATTACCCTGAGAGAAAAAACTAAAGTGAGACCATCTTAGGCTCCTTTCCGCCGAAAGCAGTGAGGCAGAGGTTCAGCACAGTTCTTGCAGCTTCTATTTCCTTACTAGCATCCATATTGGGATCAATTATACTTTTCTGTATGAATTCTATATAAGCTTTTTTCTTATCTCTCAATAGGGCATCCTTTTGTTTTTTAAATCTCTCAGCCATCCCCATAAGTTTCCCTCCAAGAACTATTTTACACGATTCCTAAAAAGAGACCCGGAAAGTCTCATCCGTTTCTTTTTCATTAAATTATGTTTTAACCGCCTCCGTTAATTCTTCAACCATAGTGGGATCGGTCAACATATATTCATTTAAACGCCACACAAAATGGGGGGGTTTAAATGAAAGCTTTTGAAACATACCCCAGGAAAACCGCACCTGATCCACATTAGGAGCATAATAGTTAAGGAAAGAAAGCGCCTGTTCATGGATAGTACCTGCAACCAGGATAAAACGACCCTTCAAGTCCGCTATTGTAATGCGGTGGCAGATTTTTTGACATGAAGATGCCCACTCCTCTCTTTTTCTCTTCTTCAATTAGATGTTATTAAAAATTTTTTACCGTTGTGAAGATAATTTCTCATAAATACAGTCAATTGGTCCTTTAGAAACAAGACTGTGTCCTTGGATATGGCCACCTCTGCTGGAGTGATTGCACAAAGAAACAAAAAGTTTTTGTATATGAAATGTCCAGGAATTACTGCATATCCTACAGCCATCCTGTGGTTATGATTGCAGAATCTGGGTGCTCAGGGAGGGCTCAATAACGCATGTCTGGCCACCGCTGCCAGAAAGCAGAGGTGGTCGTATCTGAGGAAGCTAGCTTGTTTCTAAGGGACAACATGGCTACATTTATGAGAAAATATCTTCACACAGGAACTTTTTTTTTAACAACCAATTGAAGAAATGTTTACATATGGAAAATGAATTAAATTAAATGCGAATGCCCAGATGGGAATACCACTTTACCCATTACCTCTCAAGGAGGTAGAGCTGAAAAAGATCTCTCAGGGACCCGCTATCTGTGGGTATGGGGGAAAGGTTAAGAGGGGAGAAAAAAGGGAGAGGGAAGAGACAAACAAAACTTTCATTCACTACATAGAACCCTTAATACCATAGGTAAGTGATAACTTATCTGAAGTCGCCTAATCATTATCATTTCAATACAATTATAACTATAACACTGCAGGTTCATGTGTATATTGTGAGAAAGCATCTGTATGGGGAAAAACATTAGACACTAAGTATCTTAGCTCGTCTACTATGGTAAACTGTCACTTCTTCTTCTTAGCCTTCGTACGGACCTTTCAGAGAATACAGACACCTAATAACAGTAGAGTTTGGAATTGCTGAGGAGGAGATGGAGTCTTGTTTGTCACCACTGACCTTCTCTAAACTACTTACGCTTGTAGATGGAGCCATTCAAATAGGGGATGAATATTTTGGAGATCATTCTCATTCTTGCCAAATCATAAGATATCAGGAGGTACTGATGGTCGCATTGTATGGTGCACAAGGGGTCCAAGCGTCTTTGTATATTGGATGGACAGGTGAATTTACACCTGGTTTGGCCTGGTTTAGAACTCTGCAATAGTCTGTGCCAGCATCCTGGACCACCCCAGCCCCTCCACAACCACTTTCCTCCCATTGCCAGGAATTGCAACTTTTTCATGGCTGGTCAATTCCCTCCACTGCGTCAGTCACATTACATAAAACAACAAAGCCCAGTGGAAGTAGTCGTAATGCTTTTAGAGGATATATAAGGGTTACCTAGTGCCCCACTAAACATGGCATAAAGAGTTGTGAATAGCTTGAAGGAGTTTTCCCACAACACAAGCTAGGCCCTATCCACAAGATAGGGCCTGACCTGCTGATCAGTGGGGTCTAAGTGATGAGATCCCCACAGATCATGAGAACGGGGTCCGATGTACCTCTGTCTGACCCCACGATGCTCCCAGAGATGAGAGGAGCCAGGAAAACCCATAAAATAACTAAGTCACCAATACTCATTGTTATCATGTGGGATATGACAAGTCACCACAACAAGTCCATTAGGGACCTATGGCATGATTTATTAGATCAGTATGAGTTTGGTTTTAGATGATTATGTTCATGTAACATCCTTATTTCTCATTGTAAAGCTCATGTTCATCAATGATTCTTGAGTCCCTGCCTCTATGTGGGACTACTGTCCTGAAGCACCAAGCTGAAGAAACTTGACAATTTACATGAATGAGGCAATCTCTAGGCATGAACACCAGGTCAGTTTCGTAAAGGAGGTGACAGTTGTAGTAGTGAATGTGTATGTTGTTTATGTACTAAAGGAGATCCTCATAACTAGGTATGTACTGTGTGGTGCCTTCACTCTTTGTTACTCATTTTACTGTGAAACTACCAGAGTGACGCATGTTTTATCCAGTACATGTGGACAGTGAAGTAGACAGGACATGTACAGTTATAGAAAAGCACAATATCTGATCAGTGTTTTGATGTTCTTATATACTGTCATACCCTCTCTTACTACAGTGAATACTGCAATATATATGTTTTGCAGGCTAAATATCAACCGGGTTCTTCCTAAATCCATAATGGCAATGAACTCACAATTTAGTGATGTCATTCTGGAACCTTTCTACTACCTATAATTATAAGATTATAAGTCTCTGTGAACATGCAACCTGTAGCGGATAATCTTGAATGCTGCTGTAATGTCTGTGTACTTACAATAAAGTAATACTATCAGTAATAGTTATTTGTGAGTTTGCTGTTTATTTGTGAGTATTACCACAATGTTGTATTATATACAGATGGACATTATGGAATTATTTGGCACATTATTTGTGCCCAAAACTCTCAATCTTCCCTATAGTACTGGATTATGTACAAATTATACCAGTTATTAGAAGACAGTTGAAAGGCCATGGTAAACTGGGAGGTTGAAGAGTTGTGTGTGTGTGTGGGGTGTTATATGGGGATGATGGCAAACTGTGGAGCTAGGACACATATGCAACACCCTCGCCGATGCAAGGCAGAGAGGTGGTTGCGAATATGTCCCACCATGTAGCTTGCAGCCTGTGTAGGGTCTGATCAGCCCCACAGCATGTCACTACATAGTCACTACATAGCAACTACATAACACAGATGAGCACTGCAGCGGTAGAGCCTGCCTGGTAAGGCAGGAGTTAATTGTTTTGTGTGATGTAATTTCAGCAACCACTCAAATGCTAGAAAAAACCCTGCACTGCTCAATATATGCTAGTTTAATTCATAATGTAACAAGGCTCACACACTGAATATGAATCAAAGAAAAAAACAAGACAGAAGTGTGTATAATGGCCAAAAACTATATACAAAATTTTATTATGTTACATGATAAAGTACCAAACAAAACATGATTAAAAACATCTAAAAAGTACAAGAGTACATATGAGAAAGACCTCTGTATCAAACCCTAATAAGTAGATACAATACATTGCAAGAATTGATGTTCAGTAAATAAATATTGCCACAAGCCCCAGTTGTAAACAGCAATATGTGCACAAAAAGGTTGTTAGAGAAAGTAATGAAGTATAACACCATGAGGTAGATAAACAAAAGATGGCACAACCTGTAAGGATGCAGCACTTTGCTGGAGTATAGTTACCACATGAAGGAAAAAAGGTCAATGGAGCAAAAGGCTAAATAAGTATGGCGCAATGTATAGGGATGCCCCACGCGTTCCGTCACAAACTGCGACTTCCTCAGGGGTCAGTTAACACACAAAATGTACTCATCCTATAAATACCTCCCCCGGGTGTCCACTCAGCCAATAACGTGCCAGGTAGGTGCCTTCAATTCAATTAACGCACCTGTGTGCTGTGCTGTCGGCGCGAACAGATAGAAAGTGTTTGGTCACGTGATGTTTAGTCACGTGACCGGTCTCATCTCGTGAGAAGGCGACACAAAAATGGCGCATGCGCAAAACCAATTCCAGCAACCAATCACATGTGTTCTAATCTTGTTTCTGTGAGCAGAGATGTAATTGGAGGAGCAGCCACCACCTGACCAGTGGGAGTAACAAAACCCCTGCTCAGGAAACTTCTAGAGTTCAGAAGAAGTCAGTTCTCTCTCAGAAGAGAGTTCAGTCAGTCAGACCAAGGAGTCTGAACAGATCAGATTAGAGACTCAGAGGAGTCTGTGTAGCCAGCACACCAGACAAGAGCAGGTGAGCCCAGCTCCCTGCCTGAAGAGTGGAGCTAAGAGCTAGTAAGTGAGAGGAAAGGGGTATCATCATACCTTCAAGGGTGATACCTGAAGCAACCCAGGAAAAGCTGAAGCATCCTTCCAGCCTCTCCCTCATCATTTCTTGCCAACACCACCCTGCTGGAGACCTGCCAGGCTGTAGGACAGCCCTCCGGTTCCCCATACCAAGCACCGTGACACTAGCGTGCCTAGGCCGCAACCGCCAGCCACTCAGGTACTGTGGGCCCCGGCTGACTCCAGGCCCCAAGAAAAGGCTAGGCCCCGGTGGGGTATGTTGCACATGCATGTCCCCAAGATGCAGAAAGAGTTAATCACAAGAGTGAAGATGGGAGGCATTGTTCACCCTGTGCCTGATCCTGTAAGCAGTCTGGACACAAACAGGTGAATATAGTGCTGTCATCTACTGCTGCTGCAGCTACTAAGAGAAGACCTGCTGTGGAGGGATCGGGCATAGCAAGTCAAGGTGGTCACCTGGTTACGTACAAGATTGGTTCTTTAGGTAAATGGGATATTGCCATAATTGTACTGTACCATTTAACATAAGTAACATGTTATCTATGCCTTATGGAATATAAAAAAAAAAAAAAAAGATAAAAATCTATTTACAAAAAAGTTAATTTAATCAATGGGGTATTTCCACTCAGTATTACTGTATTCCTTAAGGAGTTCGGTTCTACTGTTCTACTATCACATGGCCAAATGCGATGTAACCGCTGAAATCCGTTCCACCAAAATATGCCCAAGAAAAGCCAAGTTGTGTTCCTTCCCTTTATAACCCTACTCTGCGCGCCTACAGCAGTTTCAGACCATGTGTTGGATATTACTATGTTGTAGAGAAACTGGATAATAAACTATGGGGAACATTTGGGAGGTGAATGCATTGCTTTTGGAAAAAAAATGTCACTCATGCTAATACTTACTGTGAAACATCTGTGGTGTTAAAATAATCCATATAGCCCTTAATAAACTCTGTAAGTGGCGTAGTTGACAAAATAGGGTAATTTGCGGTGATTCCACTGTTTCGCAGCCTCAGGAACTTTTCAAATGCATAATGGCACCTGAAAACAATGTCATCAAAATCTTTGCTCCAAATGCTCAATGGCCCTTCTGTGCCCTGTTGTGGGTCCATAAAGCAATTTACATTCACATGTTGGCGCATTGCCATTATTGAGAGAAACTGCACTACAAAATGAAGGATGAGTTTTCACGTTTTATCATGTCTAAATTTTAAGCCTAAATAAACATTTTATTAACAAAATTACATATAGATCTTTTATCTAGGATTAATAATCTTACCAAAGGCTGTTTTGAATAGTTTGAGGTACCCAGTTTTTAAAATGGGATGATTTGTGGAGAGTTTCTAATAATTAGAACATTTAAAACACCTATAAATATTAATAGGCAAAGAAATTGCTGTTCTTTTAGTAAGCTTCCTTATATACTAATAAAATAAAATAAAAAAATCATGCCAACTGGTTAATTTTAAATTGTAACAAATTTTGGAGGTTAGACTAACTGTATCATGAGCATAACATTTAAAAATCAGAAAATCACTAGTATTTAAAAAGTTTGACCAAATTTCCATTTTTTCTCTTAAGTGCAAAACATTTCAACAAAAACTTACCTTACCTCAACTTACTTACTTGAACTACAACATGTCATGAAAAAACTGGGATCTGTATACCCCAAATAGCAGTTCTTTTTTGTTGCTGAAGTGAATAGAAAGAAATCTGTATAAAATCTGTCAGGGCTGTGAATCTGTGGACCCACTGGACCACCGCGGGAGATGGTACTAGCAGACACCTGTGACAGGAGTCTAAGTGGCACCTGGTCTTCATCAGAACCCGCCCCAAAGCGGGATGGTCTTGCTGCTGCAGGGTACCACCAGGTCATTCCACAGGTGCGACTATCCCGTGGTTGGTAGCCAAGGCAGTGATGCAGGAGACAGTAGGACTTACGTCAGGAAACCAGAGCTGACAGATGGGACAGGAACACAGGATACGCTGGAGACACAGGAACACGGAGGAACACTGGTAACAATGGAGACACAGGAACATGGAGGAACACTGGTAACACTGCAGACAAAGGAACACGGAGGCTTTCTCTTCACAGGAATACTTAAAGATCTGGCAGGGAATTATGGGAGCCGCCGGATTAAATGCATTCCAGGAAGTTGCCATAGCCAATCACTTGTTTGCTGGCCCTTTAAATCTTGAAGTACCGCAGCGCGCGGCCCCGTTCCCTAGGGTGCGTGGAGAGATAAGTCCATGGCAGCGGGAGTGGGGCCTGGACCGGGGCAGCGGAGAGAAGCACGGGTGCACCCGCGATCTGCGGTATGGATCCCGGGGGTGTCCGTGACAAAATCCACTGAGTTGCTGGAGTCATTTTTGCTCCAATTCAGTTTTGGGGTATCTGTTTACTTCAAATTTCATTTGTTTTTTGTTGCTAAAGTTGAGACCAAGAAATATGTGTCAAATCCACGTAGTTGATTAACCACTGTGTCAGACAGAAAGGTGGCAGGTGGAGCAGGCAGAGGTCCCAGCACAGTAAGGGGACATTGCAGCAGGGTCAGTCTTTGAGGCCAGAACTGCCGTTGTCATCTAGCGGCAGTGTGTTGTCAACAACCCAAAGGTTGTCAATACAACACTTAGTTGACATGGACCAGGAGCAGTTCAGCGGCCCTCACCTGTTCTCAACCAGCCTTTGTCCTGTTCATTTCCCCCAGCCAGAGATCTACTATGTGGTTTGGGCTCAGCGCCACTGTACAGCGAGGACAAAGTCTTTGAGGACAGTCAGCAGCTGCTTGAAGAGGTGGGGCAGACTTCCGCTGCTTCGTGCAGTAGGCGGGAGAGTGGCACGGGAGGTTATGTTGCAATTGCAAATAGTCAGGCTGTTCATACTGAGACTGTTGAGAAGAATAGCAGTGACAGGGAAACAAAAATCGATGATGATGTAGCTGATCGCATCTGGGAACCGGGTGAATAAAGGGCTTCATCATCATCGTCGGGAGAAGAGGTTGTCAGCTTGCGCGTCAGGTATATACATAATGTATGTGTGTGTTTTATTTTTACACGTAAAGAGCTTTGTGATGGCTTGTTTTCTGCTAAACAAATTTCACTTCATAGTGATGGTATTGAATATTCCATGCCCTGTACTGGGAAGCAGGAAAAAAATTCCAAATGCAGTCAAATGGTGAAAAAATTTATTTGCACAGTTTTCTTGTGGGCTTGACTTTTACGGCTTTCACTCTGCGTCCCATGTCTACTTTAATTTTATTGGGTTGGTACGATCAGGATACACAAATTTGTCTAAGTTTTATAATGTTTTCATACATTTATAAAAATTAAAACCTCCTGTACAAAATTTTTTTTTTTGCCGTCTTCTTGAGCTAATCACTTTTTCATACTTTGGTGTACAGAGCTGTGGGTGGTGTAATTGTTTTGCGACTTTTGATGACGTTTTCAATGCTACCATGCTTAGGACTGTACGACCTTTTGATAACATTTCATTGTTTTTTTGGCATTTTCGACTTTGGGTGCTATTTTCCGTAACGGGGTTGAACACAGTGAAAACCCGTTATTATATTTTGATCAGGCATTTTCGAAAGCAGCGATACCTAATGTGTTTATGATTTTTTCTATTTATTTATATCAGTTCTAGGGAAAGAGGAGTGATATGGTTTTTTTAAAAAATTTATTTATTCATATTTTTACTTTTACTATTTTCAGACCCCCTAGGGTACTTTAACCCAGGTTGTCTGATCGATCCTACCATATACTGCCATACTATTGTATGGCAGTATATGGGGATTTTTCAGGGTTTAGGCTTAGGCAGTACTGTTCAAGTGCTGGCTGGCTGTGTGTCTGCAAGGTGATGGGTTTAAAGAAGACAATGGGGGTCATTTACTAAGGGCCCGATTCGCGTTTTCCCGACGTGTTACCCGAATATTTCCGATTTGCGCCAATTGTACCTGAATTGCCCCGGGATTGTGGCGCACGCGATCGGCGCCGGCATGCGCGCAACGGAAATCGGGGGGCGTGGCCGAACGAAAACCCGACGTATTCGGAAAAACCGCCGCATTTAAAAACCGAAAAAGTGTCGCTTGGGGAGCGCTTACCTTCACCTGGTCCGAGGTGGTGCATTCCGGCGCGATGAGATGACTTTCAGCGCAGCAGCGCCACCTGGTGGACGGCGGAAGAACTACATTCATAAATCCCGGCCGGACCCGAATCCAGAGCAGAGAACGCGCCGCTGGATCGCGACTGGACCGGGTAAGTAAATGTGCCCCAATATTTCTGCCATGTGGAGCAAGTGTGCAAAACACAATCTTGCACATTTTTCTTATTAGCCCAGCACAAATATGAGGACAAAATTTCTGCAATTTAGCTATTTGCGTCACATGTTCTTGTGAATGTAGCCTTACTCTGGGGATAGTGGGCCAGAAGTAGTTCAACATAGTAGTGCTTTGTTCAATGTGCCTCACTAATGTGCAGAGTGCAACATATTCAAAAGTGGTGCATGGTCTTCAATAATCTGGTGCACTCCTCACTGCTCGAGAAGTGTGTACCATCTTTTTTTAGGTGCACCTTTAATTTACAGCACGTGACACAATTCTGTGAAGTTGCTACAATAAATGTGGCACAAACTCTGACTACGCTCTATCACTCCCCTTTGGGTGCACATTTTTTTTGTCTTGTCATCAGTGCAGCCGCGACACAAAGCTGACACAGACACACATACATGTGTAACCTGATAAACATATGACAACCTTCAAGGCGGCTTCCATTTCGCCCCACATTTTAAAATATCACTGTGTAGAGTGTAGGTTGGAAAATTGGTACAGGAGATTAAATCTCCTTGCCAGGGTAGAGGTGATGGGATGGTTTGGAGTGAGTAGGGAGAATGTCTTTGTCGTTGCAGTGGTGGTGGAGCAATAAGGAGAATGTCCCCTGTGTTGCTGTAATGTGTGGTTCTTAATGTTTTTCTTTTTGGGATGTGGGGCTATGTCATGGTAGTGGTGGTGTTGTGAAGAAAATTTTACCTCCCAGAAGTGGTTGGTCCTTTGAGGCAACCACAAGGCTAATGTGGCATTTGTCACTTCTGACCCAAATCTAAGTCAGTGCTACTTTTCCAAGTTCTTGTGTTACTTTTCTATGTCACAGCAGTTAAAATTTTCCATGCTATAAAACATCCATGGATCTGAGAATCTGATACAACAAGAAGGACCACAAGAGTCCAAAATATTGTAATCTGACACCAGAAGTTTACTCTACATTTTGTAAAATGTATAATAAAAATATTTGGAGAAAAAAAAAAGAAAAATTGTTGTGCAATTCCATTGAAGAACTCCAGAGGGCGATCATTTACCACTGAACAACAACTAAAAGAATCTCGTGTAAACTTCAGTTAGAGCAAACCAATGCTGAATTTACAAAAGAGCAATTCTTTATCATTAAAAAGGAGAAAGGGAAAGCAATTGTAAATATTCAAGAACCCAGACTGCAACATCATCAATGTAGTGTCAGGGCATGGGCAGGGATTGTCCCTAAAAACAGGCACTAATACATAGAGTATGTCTAAATAGATAATATTATTATTATTTCTTTATTTATATAGCGCACACAGATTATGCAGAGCTGCATAAAGCTTGCCAGATCGGTCCCTGTCCCCAATGGGTCTCATAATCTAATCAACCTACAAGTATGTTTTGGACCGAGCCCACAAGACCAAAAATAGTATAAAGCTATATGCCACTGGATAAAGTTTTCAGTGTCAAAACCTGCTCTCTGATATTTTACAGTTTTAATGTTTAATGCGCTTTTTTATTGGAAAATTGTGAGGCGCGACTAACAGATCTGCATGGTGTGAATGAGGCACGAGCGAAGCGTTTTTGTTCCATAAAGCTTTTTTTGTTACTATTGAGATGAAATTTATTTTGATCTCTTGTTAATGTTTTCCTGGACTTGAAGAACAAATCCTTTTATTTGGATATTTTATTTAGAATGTGCCTTATTCTTGATTCTTGGAGTGTTCAATTTTAATTTAGTAATGCAAAAAGCTAGTAAACAATTTAATTGGGGACATTTTTAAAAATATTTCCTCTGGTGTCCCATTTTTACTCCTTTAGTAGATGCAGGCACAATTCTGCTTTAGTAACGCCCAAAGTTGCAAAACTAATGGAGAAGGCATGCGTTTCAATCACAATGCAAATATATCACGTGAACACCACGTAAGTGTGAGGTACGAAAAGATTAGGGGTATTATTAAAAATGGGGGTCACAAGGAATGGATGTAAGAACCATATAGTGTGCAGGTGCCATTATAAAGTGTGGTGACTAATATTAGGAACATTATTAGACGTCAGTGCCACAATAAGTGGCTGTTGTTAAGTATTGGGGCTACAATCAGGACAGTACACTGTATGCGGCTTGAATAGGGGGTAGTCTACAGTGTATATGATAAATACAGATTTTTTTTCATGTGGGCTTGTGTGTATATATTTAGGGGTTCGGCCACTACTTGGTACATGTGCACTGGGACCTGTGCCCCGGAACTTTTATGTTCAATAATGGCACACGCTGCACTTCACCACCGTTATAGAGTACTTATGTCACTTTGGAGGTCTCTGGACAGAACTAGAATTTTAAGTAAATAGGACACTTGCTGCTTACTTCACCATACACCCCATCTCTACAAAACCAAGCAGTGCCACCCTGTGATCAGCTTATTTTGAGAAGCACCTTTAAATTTCATAGTAATTTAGAAGTATCATCCAAGCTTACTTTATAACTTTCAGGTGTGTGTGTTTTATTGTATACAATGGATTCTGGTTATGTAAAGTGGGTGGAGTTGATTGTCTTCTAGAAAGCTGAGTGATGGCAGGAAAGAGCACAGCAAACGAAACATAAACACGTTTATTATGTTTCGAGAACCAGGCAAACCTGATGTCAATGGGAGGATGTCTGAAATGCCAGCAGAACATTATCCTGTCGACACAATGACTTTATGCTCCACATAACTACCATCTGCACCATACTTTGGTCTTTCCAGTGTTTGCTTTGGTGTGGGTTTTAAAAGACCACATGGAATCAGTTAATTATGACATCATTATATACGCACAACAAACAACATGTACTAAATACAGGGTAGGCACAGTCTATGCACAGTATCACTGCATATAGTTTTGTCTAGTAAAGTGTAAAGCACAACTGCCAAGAGCATGGACATGGAGAGTAAGGCTAGATGTATAGTGGGTATAATGTATTCAGACTCCTTTACAATTTTCACTCTTTGTTTCATTGCAGCCAATTGGCAAGACCAAAACCTTTTTTTGCTCATTAATGCACACTCTGCAACCCATCTTGACAGAAAAAAAATTACATGTAAATATTTTTGCTAAAAACTGAAATATCACTTGGTCACAAGTGTTCAGACCCTTTGCTTAGTATTGAGTAGAAGAACCTTTTGAGCTATTACAGCCATGAGTCTTCTTGGGAATGATGCAACAAGTTCCTGGATTTGGGGATCCTCTGCCATTCTTCCTTGCAGATCCTCTCCAGTTCCCTCAGGTTGGATGAACGTTGGTGGATGCCATTTTCAAGTCACTTCATTGCTCAATTGGGTTTGGGTCAGGGATCTGGATGGGCCAGTCAAGAATAGTCACAGAGTTGTTCTGCAGCCACTGCTTTATTTTATTTATGTGCTTGGTACATTGTCTTGTTGGTAGCTGAACATTTGGCGAAGTCTGAGGTCCAAAGCACTCTGGAAGAGGTTTTCATAAAGGATATCTCAGTACTGGGCAACATTCATCTTTCCTTTAATTTCCTTCAATCAGTTTTCCTGCAGCTGTAAAACTGTAACATGATGCTACCACCACCATGTTTCACTGTTGGGATTGTATTTGGCAGCTGATGAGCAGTGCCTGGTTTTCTCCACACATATCATTTAAATATCATTAACACCAAAAAATTCAATCTTTTTCTCATAAAACCCGAGAAAATCTTATTTCTTATGCCTTTGTGTTTTTTTTTTTGCAAACTGTAGTTTTGTTGTCACACAATTCTGCCTCTGAGCGCCTTGAGCAGATCTTTAGACCTCATGATTCTCATGTGCTCTAACATGTACTGTCAGCTGTGAGGTCTTATATAGATAGGTGTGTGCTTTTTTCCAATCAGTTTAATTAACCGTTGGCCTCTAATAAAGGAGTAGAACTATCTCATAGAGGATAGGAAATGTACAGCATCTGAGTTATATATATATGTCACAGCAAAGGCTGAATACTTATGACCATGTGATATGCCAGTTTTTCTTGTTTAAATTACCGTGTATACCTAGATTTTAGAGTGTACATTAATGAGCAAAAAAATAACTTTTTTGACCTTACCAATCAGGTGCAATAAAACGAGTGAAAAAAGTAAAGGGGTCTGACTACTTTCTATATCCACTGTGCACAAATAAGCTGATTCTCGGTTATGAAAAATGGATACTAACATCAAAAGTTTGTACCACTTTGGCATCTGTCATAGTCTATAAGTGATCCCTGAAAAACGGTTCAGTGTACAACATGCTTTACTTTTTAAAGGAAATCTACCATCAAAACCCACCATGATAAACACTTACTCATATATCCATGCACTGTGACTGTAGGAATATTCTCATATTTGTTATTAATTCTTTCTAAAATAAACTTTTTACATTATGCTAATGAGCCTCTGGGGTTCCTCCTAGCTTCTTTGTTATTTGGCTTTAGAGACTGTTAGACTGCATTCACACGAACGTATACAAATGGCCGTATTCTACCTGTACTATACCGTTTTTTTTTATGGGTCACATAAGGCCACATTAATTCCAATGGATAATACGTCTAACCATTTACATTGCCATTGTTAACACTGTACTGTATATGCACGGTTTAAAAATATAGAGTGTCATATTTTCTACCGTATTTCAGTTCTGCATTTTGTTCCGTATGCCCTAAGAAGTCCACTGTCCTGGATGACTCTGTTCCCAAAGCGCGTTTTGGCTCGTAATGAGCCTTTGTCTGGGGGTGAAGGAGTCATCCCAGACAGTGGAACATTATTACAACAATATTTTGGTAAGGCACTTGCTCTTATGGTGGACTTATATGTATTCACTATATGATGTAACCAAGATTGGTAATATACAGTATATGAAGTCATATGGGCATGTGCTCATACAATAAGCCCCACCAAGGCAATAAACCAGTCCCTTCCCTGTTTATGATCCACATACTCCCATCACTGTCCGGGGTTGACCCTTTTTATACCTGTGTATCGCTACGGTTGTATTGCATTCTATATTATATAATGTAAACATTGTATTGCATTCTATACTATATAATGTTAACATTATATTGCATTGTCAGTAATAAAGATTTTTTTTTTATGGTTACAGGGGTTATAGTCTGGCGTTTTTTTCTGGGGTGAACCCCTAGAGATACAATTGGCAGTACTGGTGGGAGACTGTTAGGTGTAGCAGCAGGAGGATAACATTATTAGGGGACTAAGGTGTAGGGAACAATGAAGAAAATAAGATATCTGTGTGATGCACTCCACAGGGATGACCAATAGAGGAGGAAACATGGTAATGCTCGACCTAATGGAGAAAAACTACAATTCGGGGATACATCACTTGGATCAGGGCCGGCGACAGCACTGGGCATATCTGGGCAAGTGCCGGGGCCCAAAGCTATTGGGGGGGGGGGGGGGCCCACATAAGGGTTTGCATAAGGAATCCATGGGGCTGAGGGGGGCTGTATGTAATGGATCTATAGGGAGTGAGGGAGACTTTATATAAAATAAGGGGGCTTTTTGATATGATAAACTAGGGAATATTTTAGGGAACAGGAGACAGTTTTAATTTCTGAATTATAAATGCCGCCATGTGAGTTCACTGCAAAGGGGCCATGGAGGTTCTGTCACCCAGGGCCTACTGAAACATGGAGCCGACCCTGACTTGGATGTAATACGTAGCTATTTCTCCTGTGTTGCGTCTAGCTATATATAAGTACATTTGTGAACCCCATGTGAAGACGGTTATGTACAGGAGTGGACACTACAGAATATCTGTGCATTGGGGCTTTTGCTCCAGATCTTTTACAACCCTAGCAACACCCCTACTGCCGCCTATAACCAGTAGTGGATTATAATATAGGCAGTTTGGGCAATAGCCTGGGGCCCAAGCCTTCTCGGGGGCCCAAGGCTAACCAAGCAAATGGTCCTGTAGTCATCCTGAAATCAAATCCTGATTCTAGTACCATATGTAAGAAGTAAATTAAAAAAAATGTAGGGGCTATAATATTCATACAGCCCAGGAGCCATAATATTCAGATTCAATTACATAACTAATTATACCGCACTAAAATATTCTTATCCTTAAATAAAATCCTTGAAATAAGAGCTTGTTTTTCCCCTGGGGGTAATGAGCAACAGCATGGGAAAGCATACAAGTCTCCAGGGATGGCCTTCTGCCCATACAGAGGTATCGCTACACTCAGGAGAAATTGGGAATCAAACTTTGCAGAGCATTTCATTATTTAATTCATTGTGAAAGTGTCATTTTGGCCTAAATGAATGTATTTTCCCAGAAAAAAAGTTTATAAATCACAGGTCAATTTTGTTTTAACCCATGTGAAACACTTAAAGGGTTGATAGACTTAAAAGAAGTAGTTTTACATGCCTAGGGGTGTGGTTTCTATAATTAATGGGGTTTTACTATTATTAGGCTTATCATAGTCACTTGATTGCTGAGTTGTCCCTCAAAATGTGAGTCTTGGCGATTTTTCATGAAAATGACATTAAAAACCATGTCATCATAAAGCAGATATTCCAGAAATGTAAGCAAAACATATCACTTAAATTTTACAACTAACATGAAGTACATTCTCAAAATTCAACAAATAAAAAATGCACCCTTGTACATTCTCAAAATCACCTGGATATGTTAAAGTGTTCCGAAGTAATAACCACTTATTGTGACACATGTCAGATTTTAAAAAACAAGTCTGGTCATTCAGCTGAAAACAAGGGGTTAATACTCATATGTTTTAGATGCATTTTACCTGATACAATTGCTTGGCCTTTCAAAATGCAATGAAAACACATTCTATAAACGTGGTACAGGTAATATTTTCGTGTTGCAGACACTACATTAGTTTCCCAACAATGTTATTCACCCCATGCTAACTTCACTCTCTCCATTTATCAGTCATCTACATGTTTCACCGAAAATTATCAATTTCCTCATTGACTTAGTCGATGTACTATGTTGATGAAGGGAAATGTATCATGTGGTAAATCAGCCGAGGTTGACCTTAGGCAAAACCCTACTAAGCCAGAAAGCCACCCATGCTCAAACATCCCAGCGGTAAACGAATAAAGGAAAGGAATAGCAGGATAAGAAGGATTCTTATTTCACAATAAACAAGAGGTGATCTCTGACTGAGAAGGGCGGCTTAAAAGACTCTTTGTTAAAAATTCCAGTCCCATGAGAAGTAAAAAATGAGTAACATGCTACTGGATTACCACAATGAATGAGTAATAAACTGGAAGCAGCCATACCAGTATATGAAGACAACCAAGTCTCCTGTCAGACCTTACCTACATATATTTCACCTCCCTGCCTTAAAGAGGACCTGTCACCAGATTTTGACCACCCTGACTAACAATACCTATTGATAAAGGGTTACGAGTCCTCCCCATATCACCTAAAATTAGCTGCCAGTGGGGCACTGTACCTTACAGACATTACAGATGTTTTGTGATATGCAAATTAGTTTTTGTGACTCATGTCTGGTATCTGTGACTCTTCTCTCTCTCTCAGACTGGCAGTGAACCACGCCCCATTATTCTGACTGGCAGCTCTGTGTCTCTTCAAAACCCTGCTCTGCCTCCTTGTACTTATGGATCGTCTTCTAATATTCAACTACAGACATATAGAGCTCTATGTACAGATGGGAATTTTTTTTTTTACACTGTGCTATGGTTACACATGTGACCAGTGACCTCATTAAAGCTCTTTAACCTCATAAGAATAGCAAACTGTACCCCATGTATGTGATTACATTAAATCACAGCAGCCTCCATGGAGGATGGAGAGGAGTAGAAGTCCATGGAGGCAGCTGTGACTTCATGTGGTCAGATACATGAGTGGGGTACAGTTTGCTGAAGGAGCTGAGATGATGTCACTCTGGTCACATGACATGAACTTTGACCAGTAGGGAGGCATAAGGCATTGGGAGGATTAGATATGTGGGGCCGCGCTAGCAGGACACGTCCCCCTCTGATGCCAGGTAATATTAGATAAAAGGTGATGTAAGGGAAGCAAATTTTAGCTAAAAGAAGCGCGTCAGTCGAGCAATAGAGCTCTATAGAAACCTGTCACTGGCTGTATATGTCCAAATGTGGTGACAGGTCCCTGTTAAGTGTCCACAAACTATTCTGTGCACATACACTACTGACAGTGGCAGATGATATGTTCTGGGCGATTATTGCAGATATACATATATATTGTAATACAATGTGATACAATGCATACTATACAGCTGCTTATAATTGTACCATATGATACTGTGATTTGGGTATAACTTACTTGTTGACTCTGAAGATTAAACTTTCTTTCCAGATGCAAAGAGCACCCATAAACCTTTTACCATATTTTTGGAACAGCCATTTAATTAAATATAGTGTGTCCCCCCCCACCCCTATAATCCTATTTCATGGAGACTTGCTAAATATTTTAACCCTTTCAAGACCAAGTTTTTTTGCATTTCCGCTTTCAATTCACTCCTTCAACAAGTCATATCTTTCTGATTTATCTGTTAACAAAGCTATACAAGGGCTTGTTATCTGCAGGATGATTTCTAGTGATACGGTTTAATATTCTGTGTCATGTACTGGGAAGCTGAAATAAATTCCAAATGTGGTGGCATTTGTGCCATTTTCTCATGGGCTTTTTTTGTGACCTTCACTTTGTGGACCAGGTGACATATTTCTTTTGTTGCGGAAATGTCAAATTTATATTGTTTCATTATGTCTTAATACTCTTATTAACTTTGCATTATTAAGAGTTGCCATACTTTTTAATACTTTGTTGCATGGATCTGGTGGAGATCTTAAGTGGAGGAAGTGTAATTTTCATTGATAACATTTGGATAATTACACAACCTTTTGAGCATTATTGGAGGCTAAGAAGGAAAAAGTGTCTATTTGATCATCTGGGAAAAAGGGGGTGTGTTGACACTCTGCCCCGTTACATGTACGCTGCAGAGGTGCTGAGGTGGGGTTTTTTGCATATTGCAGAAAACACCAGTTGCTAATACCTGCAACCGGTGCTAGCAATGATCGGCGTTATTAACCCTTCTGATGCCACCGGCAGAGCCGGCAGCGGCATTCGAGAAATGGCAGAGCATGGATGGCACAATCTTTGTTCTGATCAGCACTCCCTGGGACGTCATCTGTTGCCATGAGAGCCTTGGGTCTTCATCAGACAAGAGGCTGCATGGCATCTGCAGTGCAGTTTAATAAATATTATGTACAGCAATACAGTAGTATTGCAGTATATTCTAAGAACGATCAGACTATCTAGGGTTAAAGTACCCTAGAGGGTCTAAATAAAAAAGCTTAAAAAATTATAAATTAAAAAACCCTAATCATTCAAACCATTCTCCTTCCCCTGGAACTGATATAAAATGTAATAAACAGTAAAAATCACAAACATGTTAGGTATTGCTGCGTCTCAAAATGCCCGATTTTATCAAAATATAAAAACGGATACCCATGAAACCCATAGCGGAAAATAGAGCTCCTTTTACACCATTTTACATCACATACAAAAATGTAATAAAAAGTGGTCTCAAAATGGTAGCAATGAAAACATCAGCTCATTTTGCAAAAAATGATAACACAAGGCTCCGTACACCAAAGTATGAAAAAGTTATTAGCGTCAGCAGAATGCGAAACAATTTTTTTATTTTTGTATAAGATTTTTTTAATTTTTGAAAATGTATTAAAACACAATATATAAATTTGGTATCACCGTAATTGTACCCAACTAAAGAATAAATTAGATATATCATTTGGAGAATGCAGTGAAAGTCGTTTTTTTGCCAATTTCACCACATTTGGAATTTTTTTTCCAGCTTCCTAGTACACGGCACAGAAAAAGAAATAACTTCACTGAGAAGTAAAGATAGTTTTCTAGTGACGCATTGCATGTTAGTTGAAAAAATTTTAGTGATGTTTTGTTTTTATTTATGAAAAAACTGAAATTTGGCAAAAATGTGAAAAAAATAAAAATTTTTCTACTTTTTGACACCTAGTCATGACAGCAAAATAACTTGATAACTAACACTTAATTTGTCTGCTTTATGTTGACATGGATTTTAATGTGTCCTCTCATTTTTGTAGCATTTTATGAGCCTTAGAAATTTAGGTGCGATTTTTCACATTTTCATAAATAAACGCAAAATTATACTTATAAGTAGAGATGGGCGAATCGATTCTAATGATTCTAACTTCGGTTAGAATTTCAGGAAAAATTTGATTCGCCGCGAAGCCGGAGTTTATGCTGATTCGCAGGAACGAAGTTGTTTTTTTCCCCTCATATTTCTGCTAAATGGGCACGAGAACAACGTGTTACATGGGGTACAGAAGTCTGGGAAGGAGAAAGGAACACCCCCGATGACATCTGCAGACCTGTCAGCCAATCAGCGACCGGCAGGCTTATGTGATGTCACGCAGCCCTATAAAACCAGCCATTTTCTATCTCAGCACTTCACACTTCATGTTGTAGCGTCCAGCTGCTGCTATTGTACTGTGCGATTCTTGCTGCAATCCCTCGCTGTTCTCTAAGGGGGATCTGTATACCCCAAATAGCAGTTCTATTTAGTGACAAAATCGGATAGGAAGAAATCTGTTTGACATTCATGCATCTGCAGTAGTGAGCTCTCAGTTGTGGGTTATCTGTATAACGCACATTGCCATACCTTTTGGGGGCTCTAGTTTACAGCCAGATTCACGTGTCAAATCCACATAGTTTATACAGTGATTTTCGCTGAAATTATACTGTCAGTTGTGGGGTATCTGTATAACGCACATTGCAATACCTTTTGGGGGCTCTAGTTTACAGCCAGATTCACGTGTCAAATCCACGTAGTTTATACAGTGATTTTCGCTGAAATTACACTGTCAGTTGTGGGGTATCTGTATAACACACATTGCAATACCTTTTGGGGGCTCTAGTTTACAGTCAGATTTACGTGTCAAATCCATGTAATTTATACAGTTATTTTCACTGAAATTATACTGTCAGTTGTGGGGTATCTGTATAACGCACATTGCAATACCTTTTGGGGGCTCTAGTTTACAGCCAGATTTACGTGTCAAATCCACGTAGTTTATACAGCGATTTTCACTGAAATTACACTGTCAGTTGTGGGGTATCTGTATAACACACATTGCAATACCTTTTGGGGGCTCTAGTTTACAGCCAGATTTACGTGTCAAATGTCAGACAGAAAGGTGGCAGGTGGAGAAGGCAGAGGTGGCAGCACAGTAAGGGGATGTCGCAGCAGGGGTGACTCTGTGAGGCCAGAACTGCCGTTGTCATCTAGTGGCAGTATGTTGATCAACAACCCAAAGGTTGTTGTATGGTTGACTAGGTCATCCAATTCCTCAAATATAACATCTAACAACCCCAGGTTCCTCTGATACAACAATTAGTTGGCATGGCCCAGGAGCAGGTCAGCGGCCCTCACCTGTCCTCCACCAGGCTCTGTCCTGTTCCTTTCCCGCAGCCAGAGAGCTACTAGGTGGTCTGGGCTCAGCGCCACTATTCAGCGAGGATGAAGTGTTTGAGGACAGTCAGCAGCTGCTTTGCAGTGAAGAGGTGGGGCAGACTTCCGCTGCTTCCTGCAGTAGGCAGGCTGTGCATACTGACACCGGTGAGGAGAGTAGCAGTGACCGGGAAACGCAAATTGACGATGATGTAGACGATCGCACTTGGGAGCCGGGTGTAGCAGGGGATTCATCATCGTCGGGCAAAGAGAGTGTCAGCAGCAAGTCGCTACTGTGGCTGTGAGTCAGCAGGGTGGCAGCAGTGCAAGGACGGGAGCCAAACGTCCGCGGGGTACAAATACCGATTCGCAGGCCCAAATAAGCAGTGGCACAGGGGCTCAGCGAGGCAGCGGCGGTAGTAGTCGCTCAGTGCAGAGTGTTGGCGGTAAAATTACCACCTCAGCGGTGTGGCAGTCTTTTTGTAAAGGCACCAGAGGAGCCGAGCGTAGGTATATGTCGTATCTGCGGGCAGAAAGTGAAGCGTGGCCAGGGAGCTAAACTTGGCACCACGGCCCTGCGCCAACACATGCAGCGTCACCATCCAATGGCCTGGGAGAAACGGGTGTCAAATGCGGTCCATCCTGCAGGCGCAGCAACAGCAGCAGAACCTAGTGGCACACATGCTGTTTCAGCAAGTCAAGGCTCCAGCACCTCTGCCGAAGGTAGATGTTTGTCTTTGGCATCATCTCCCGGTCCAGATGCTCCTGCTCCTCGCTACGCATGGCGCCAGCAGTCGTTCAGCGAGGCGATTACAAAAAGACAACTCTATGCGTCCAGCCATCCTAAGGTGCAGAAGCTGACCGTGCTCTTGTCGAAGTTGTTGGTACTGCAGTCTCTCTCTTTCCAAGTCGTGGACTCTGCACCCTTCAGAGAACTAATGGCTTGTGCCGAACCGTCGTCTACTATGGTAAACTGTCACTTCTTCTTCTTAGCCTTCGTACGCCATAGAGGTTGAAGAGAAGGGTCAGAGTCTACAGTGATTGAGGACAATGGTAGGGGTGACTTCTGATGATCCTTGTAAGTAGGCCCAACTTCACTAATAGGGATTTTCCTTCTGGAAAGGTGGCAAAGCTGTAAGACTGATGATGGAAAATCAAACGAAATAAGGGTAATTGCCTTAGAAGCATGATGCGAGCACAAAAATGAAGGGTACTCGTTATTCGAGACGAAAATTTCCCGATGCTCGCGTGCTAGTTTCGAGTAACGAGCCCCATTGCAAGTCAATGGGAGACTCGAGCATTTTCAAGGGGACCAAGCTCTGCACGGAAGCTGGGCCAAAAACCTGGGAACCTCAGAAAAGGATGGAAAACCACGGAAATGGACAAGGAAACAGCAGGAGGCAGCATGCATTGGAGGCCCTCTGAGGCTGCTTAAATGCACCATTCTGCCAAAAGTATGGGCAACCGCATGGCCATTACAGTAGTGACAGGAAATGAAGATAGATAGCATTAAAAACACAATAATGACCCTGACGCTTATAGGGGGACGGGCATGCAGAGCAGCCCGGCAGCAGGGCGGAAGGCTATTGAGAGGGTCCATGGCGGCATACCCTCAAATGGGAATCCAGGCTTCAAACCAAAAGGTAGCAGAGAGGACCCAAAGGAGGTGAGCAAGAATGCCTCAAAAATATTGGTACATGATAAAAGTTTGCCCAGGATATTTTGTGGATTAAAACAGCAGGTGGCGACAAAAGTTAAAGGAAAAGCATGAAAACAAATCCCAAAATTCGCCTGACACAGGCCCTCGTTTGATAAGGGGCGATGTATGGAGCAGTGAATATAGTAGTAGAGTAGATTAAAGGTGCTGCAGTTTAAAACTAAGGTTGTTTGGTTCTGGCATGGAAGAGCTGGCGCTCCGCTGCCAGGACGAGCTTTTCGCCAACCAAAAGCGCATGTCTATAGGGCTACTCCCCAAAAAACAGCACTCTAAGAAACCTTTCGGATAAGACAAGTGTTGTAGCGTTCTTATAAGTTTGGGATATGGCGGGTGTGTGAGGGGAATGTAAACATCTGCGCACGAAGCGCTTGATGTGAAATAAATCCGTAAAATGAAAAAAAAGTTTTTCCAGTATAGTTGTGGCTTACACAGCAGGGGTGGCGACCAAAGTTAAAACCACGGTTTGATGGGGAATGCCTTGCAAAGCTCTTGGGCGGCTGTGCCTTTTATCCCCTAGGGCTCAGCAGTTTGAGCCACCGCCTGCTGTCGCTTAGCACACGGCACATGCTGCTGGCCTAGAGCTACCGAACTGATGGCGCCATGCCCACGGATGGTAATTCGGGAGGAGGAGGTAGGAGGTGGCGGGGTGGAGGAGGGGGGGAGGATTTGGAGAGTATGTAGGCCTTGAGACCGGGACAGAGGTAGGCCCGCAATCCTCTGCGCGGCAGTATATGACCGCCCAGGTCAGACTCGGTCCCAGCCTTGCACCACGTAAGTGAGTAGCGTTCTTAAAGTTTGGGATATGCGGGTGAGGGAATGTAAACAAGATGCGGAAGCGAGAAGCGCATTGATGACTGAGCATGGGAGCTGGCGCTGCGCGGCTAGGGAGATTTCGCCAATCAAAGCCCTGTCTCTAGGCTACTCCCCAAACAGCACTCTAAGAACCTTGTGTTATAAGATCAAAGTGTTAAGTAGGCGTTATTATAAAAGTAGGAATGGCGGGTGAGGGGAATGTAAAAAGATGCCAAGATTACTGAGGCGCTGAATACTAATCTTGTAAATGTAAAGTTTCCAGTGTATTTTGTGGATAACCACAGAGCGGTGGCGAAAAAGTTTAAAACACTTGATGTGGAATCATTGAAAAACAACCCAAAAATTCGGCCTGACAAACATCGTTGATTAAAGGGACGATGTATGGAGGCAGCTATTATGGACGGACTTTGGAAGGTAGCAATGGAGAACAACGTGTGGAGGCTGGCTAGGAGACCAATTCACTTTGGATAGGCCTGTATGTGGCAGTCCAAAAAAAATTTTCAAACCAGAGGAAGCAGGTAGGGGCCCTCCAGAAAATTGGGAAGAGATGAGTGCTGTATGTGGCAGTCCAAAAAATTTTTTTAAACAGCGGAGAAGGTAGGTGGTCCCTCCAGAAAAATTGAAATACATTGGAGTGGCTGTATGGGGCAGTACCAAAACGTTTCAAACCAGAGGAGCAGGTAGGGTGGCCCTCCAGAAAAATGGGATTAGATTGAGTGCCTGTATGGGGGGCAGTCCAAAAAAGCTTTTAAACCAGAGGACAGGTTAGGTGTGGCCCTTCCATGAAAAATGGAATAGATTGAGTGCCTGGTATGTGAAGTCCAAAAAAGTTTTCAAACCAGCGGAGCAGGTAGGTGGCCTCCAGAAAAAATGGAAATAGATGAGTGCCTGTATGTGGCAGTCCAAAATTTTTACAAACCAGGGAGCAGGTAGGGGCCTCCAGAAAATATGGGAATAATTGAGTGGCCTGTATGGGGCAGTCCAAAAAAGTTTTGAAACCAGAGGGAGCAGGTAGGTGGCCGACCCCTCCAGGAAAAAATGGAATAGATTGCGTGCCTGTATGTTGGCAGTCCCATAAAAATGTTTAAAACAAGAGGACCGGAAAAGGTTGGCCCTCCAGAAAAATTGAATAGATCTGAGTGCTGTATTGTGGCACCCCAAAAAATTGTCTTTAAAACAGGGGACCGATGCTTTGCGCCCCAGGAAAAATAAATGCCATAAAGACATAACCTAGAGGCCAGTGGGCCCTGTCAAAAAACAGCCAGTTTCCTCGCTTTATGTAGGAAAGAGGAGAAGGAGAAGGAGGAAAATGAGGAGGAGGATGTAGTGGGATAAATTATTCAGGTTGAGCTGCCTTCACTGCTGGAGATTTGAAATTAGAGAAAATTCTATGCTTTTTTAATCTGATACGGTTTCTAGCCTGTCAGCGATGTCAGTACGACAGGCGTGTACGCTTTATCGGTGATGATTGCCACCAGCTGCAATGAAAAACCCGCATCTGACAAGACGGCTGGGCAGGGAAGGCAGGAACCTCCAAGGCGTTAGAGCGCCCAGTTTCGTGCCACATGTCCAGCTTTGAAACCCAGTAGTTGTAGGAGATGTGTTGTGATCATTTTAGGACGATGGTATGGTCAAGCTACGTACACTCCCTCACAATCTTTCTGAAAGATCAGCCCTACTCTCCGGAGACTGGGGCATGGGTGACAGTGTCTTGCTTGGGGAGGTGACATAAAACTAACAGATGGCAAAAAAAGCCTTGGTAAAGCGTACCCTTGCCAGTGCTGGACAAGCAGCCTGCTATGCTACTCTCACTCGCTACTTGTCCGCAGAAACTACGCAACTCTTGCCGCTTAGTCGATGCAGAGAGGGGGAAGTACTGTTCAGCTTTGTGCACAAGGCTTGGCCTGGCGATTCATGCATTCTCACACTCCTTCCTCTCCCAGGGATGAGAGTGGAAAGGAGTTGCTTGTACAGGGGGGATCAGGAGTTATTGTAAACAACCAGTCATCTGGTGCTGGTAAATTGCAGTTGCCTGGAATAAATTCTTTGACGCCGGGGTCAGGGATAGGTCAGCCTACGCATGGGAAAATCTGCCATATGCGCCCGAGTACCAACGCGTAAGAAGTTCTCCCCCTTCACTGGCCTGCTGTCCATTCATCCTCCGCCAAAACGCCCCCAACTCCTCTTTTCTGGCCACCATAACGCCAAAAGGTGTGAGGAACTCACACAAATGGTCCCACTCTTGGTTCGCCACAAATATGCTCTCTTTACCTCCTCACCTCACCTCCACCTCCAACCTCGATCCGATATGCGCTGAGGGAAACAGACCTAAGGCTGCTTGGCTATCAACATATGGAGAGAATCTTATTCCCGTCTCTTCGGTGAGGGAGGCGGCAAAGCTTAGACTTCAATGCTGACCAGAGAGTTTTTACCGGGCCAAGCAGCGGGATGGTGTAGAGGGGGTGATGGCATGCTAGCATCGCCATGGACATCTGGGTGACTCCTCACAATTACTCAGCACTGAACAGGATATCAGGAATAGGATCCACGTGCACTCCTCATTGTTAGACTTGAGGAGGCTGGACTGACATGACTACCAGTTCTGGTGGAAAGTTGACAATTCTGCAGTCTTACAATCGCTCGGCGCTGCTGGAAACTCTGGATAAACAGGTCAAGTGTGAATTCACCTCGTGGCGCACGTAGCACAAACTAGTCGGCTGATGTGCGGGGGCAGTTGGAGACACGGCGTGCGCTTTGCAGCTGCCCTGAGTAAGTGGCGGACCATCTGTGCTGGACTTCCTGTAAATGCGTGCACAGCACTTGCGCTAGTACGCGCACTACTTCTTGGTGATGACAATATTATTAGACCAGATGGGCACAGTCTTAGAGGAGGGGGGAAACGCAGAAACTATCAAGATTAAAACAAAGGGGCACATGCTATGGGCACATGTCGTCAGTCTTGCCGAGTTGCAGGAGAGCCGCCAACCAGGTTACGGCCGTTCGTCAAAAACTACACCCAATTGCCTGGTCGTAGAGTTCAGCTGTTGGTATGCCGCGCACAGATAAGTCTGCGCCGTTGATGCCCTTAATAGTCTGGGCGGTGTGCCTTTTAATCCATAGGTATACTCGCAGTTTGAGCAAACACCGCTGTCGCTTGAGCGACGAGCACTGCTGCTGTGCTAGAGCTACCCGAATCAGTATGGACGACATGCCCGATCGGTAATGGTCAAGTTCGCGAGGAGGGGTAGAAAGGAGGGGGGTGGGAGGAGGAGGAGGGAGGCATCATAAGTAGGCCCAAACAACTGGGACCGATGGAGCCCACGCAATCCTCGGCGTCTGGACAAGAGTACTAGTGCGGCCAGATTAAAGTTGTCCAGTAATAACGTGACCCAAGGCGCAGCCTAGGGGTCACACTCGGTCCCCCCTCCACCAGAGTTAAACAATGGGCGTAGAAAAGATATATAGTGGCCATTGCCGGCAGCACTCGTCACGTGGTCCGTGGTCAGGTGGACATTGTCAGAAACGCGTTGGTCAGGGGCACTGATTATGGTTGTATGACACGTGTCTGCGTGCAGGCTGGGACGGCACATCGGGAAAAGTAGTGGTCGGCTGAGGGACCGAATAATAAGAGGGGCGGTGTGCACGGCCGTCCCGTCATGAGGCTCGAAAAGGCCTCTTGGTCTCTACTAGCCTATAGGGCAGCATCTCAGGCTTAGCAATTGGAGATGGCAACATTAAGGGCTTGGGCGTCGGGTGGGATTGCACGTATCATTTATGGCGGTTCTACCGCGCCAGCGTCTGGGGTATGGAGAGGATGAACGCTTGGGGATTGCATGGGGCTGTGGTAGGATCCGTGGAGGCTTGAAGACTGGGCGTTTTTGTCTGGCGGGTCCTGGGCAGGGGGCTCTGGACTTATAGCTGGACACAGGGGAAGGAGCAGTGTGTGCACGGCCGGAGCATCGTTTGAACGCGTCTTGTTGCTCACTGAGTGGAGCAGGTTGTTTCGCACATCATTAATTGCCTGCGCATTGACTGAGTGAGTAGTGAAGCTGTAGGGTGGAACCCATGCTGATCCTGGTTTACGGACACACATGGGAACAAAAACCACAGCTCCCGATCCTGGTCATCCGGTGGTTTCCTTAAAGAACCTCCGACTTCGGGAAGAAATCATAGCCCCGCCCCGCAGGAGCCCTCGAACGCGGGAGCTTTCACTAGTGCACAGTTTGGCGGCGATTGCACCAGGCTTGGCACTGCTCTCGTCTGGCCCCACCACTGCCATCTTTCCCAACCTGTTCTGGACGGGGGACTACTCCTCCGTATCAGAAAGCACTGTGTCACCGGGCCTTCTCACCCACTGGACATGTGTGGGTACTGCGGTACACCCTTATTCCTTGTCACTGCCCGCATCTCCGCTCAGTCTGCTCCCCCGAACGGACTTCCTGCCCTGACTACACAACGTTCCCATGTATGAACAAACCGTGTCTCCGTGACATACCTCTTGTACACACACACTTCTTTCCACCTACGTTACAACAAAGGTCAATCATCACCAAAGACTTGCGACTCTTGGGGAAAACGTCTGGGCATCAGGAAAATTGCTATCAGCAATACCGGCAAAGGGTTTGTGACTGTGGGAAGGGTCCAGAAAACAGGTTTACCCCTCAAGGGAGTATGCGGTTTTACAAATGGGCCAAAACATTTGCTGGAGGGAGACTGGGGGGGGGGAGGGATGGCGGAAGGGTGCCGGGTAAGCTGGAGGGTGCCGAGTTTCGGATTGAACATGGGGGGGATCTGCGTTGGAAGAATGACTGGTGGTACAAAATTGCTACGAAGCCAATTGGCGGCAACTCCACGAACAATCCACCTGTTCGCAACTGTTTCTGGCATCAGACAGTGCTCTTACAACGAATCTCCCATGTAACTTCAGAAGAGGAAACTAGGGACGATGTAGCTCTGCGGCGTTCCACCAGCTCCTCCTAAGCAGGTGGTGTCTCCACCCACGCCACAACGGCCCAAGTGCGCTCTGATACCCCTGCAGTGAGTAGTTGGACGCCCACGTCAACGCCGCATCGTCCTACATACCCACTAGCAACGCTCGGGCCTTATACAACACTAGTTTGAAAATGAGGGGTTATAGTGATCAAGACTGTATTTTTTTTTTTAACTTATTGTGTTTTTTTTTATTTTTTGGTTTTTTTTAGTTTTGCACAAACCAACAGATGACTATCCAATTGCATATGGCTATTCTAGCCAAAAGTGAGGCATGTACCGGCACAAATACTATGCCAGATCTGAGATGGACGCTGAGTTATGACAAAAATAAAACGTTAATAAAAGTAAAAAGGGAAATGGCAGGACTGTGCCTAGTTGAAATACAACCCCGGGCCTAATAAATTTTTCCCATTCGGTCTTTGCGATGGATCTGTGGTCACTAACAACCACAGTGGTCGCAAGTCTGACTCAAATTGTCCCAATTTGATAGTAGGATGCACTGCAGCACGTACAGCCACAGCAGATCAACCAGAAATCATAAATAGATATAACGCTACTGTAGGCGTAATTAAGCCCGTTTGTTTCTCCATGGATATTTCTAGCCCAGTAACAGCACACTATTGCCTAGGATGGACTGAGCAGCTGAGGTATGAAAAAAATAAACGTATATAAAATAAAGAAACTGGCCAGACTGTGCCTAATTGAAATAACCCCGGGCCTACATAAAATTTTCCAACTCGGTCTTGTTGCGCATGGATATTGGCGTCACTAAAAACCACAGGGGGATCGTAACAGTCTGACCACTTCAAGTGGCTCCCAATTTGATAGTAGATTGCACTGCAGCAAGTACCAGCCACTCAGCAAGCAGATCTCAACCAGGAAATCCAACTATCTATAACGTACGTAGGACGGAATTAAGCAGTTTTGTATTTCCGATAGCTATTTCTAGCCAATAGGATTACAAGCTACCGACTACTATGCAAGATGGAGAATGTCTGCGACGCTGAGTTATCGAAAAAAATAAAACGAAAATAAAATATGAAACTGGGCAGGGGACTTGTGCTCTATTGAAAGACAACAGACCAAACGCCTGGCCCTAATAAAATTTTACCCACTCCGGGTCTTTTGCGAGATGGAATATGCGTGCGTCACATAAAATCAACATGTGGTCGCAATGTCTGGCACTTCCAAATTGCTTCCACAAATTTGATTCAGTAGATGCAAACTGCAGCAATGTACAGCCACACAGAACAGATCTCAACCAAGAGAAATCAAATATATATAACGCTAACTGTAGGCGTAATTAATGCTAAGGGTTTCGCTGTAATTCTCTAGAAGTTGCTATGGGCCTATTGTTCTCGCCAAGTATTACCAGGCACACTACAATGCCAGATGATGATAGACGCTTGAGTTTATAGAAAAAAAATTATACGTAAAATGGAAAATAAAAGAAATTCTGGCAAGCACATGGCCTAATTAAAATACACAACACCCGGGCCCCTAAGTAAATTTTCCAACCTTCTGTCGTAGTTGCGATGGATATGTGCGTCACTAAAACACAGTGGTAGCAAGTCTGACTCCAAATTGCTCCCAATTGATAGTAGATGACCTGCAGCAAGTACAGCCACCAGCAGATCAACCAGAAATCAAAATAAAAATATTATAAACGGCGGCTGTAGGGCGTTTTTATTCAGGACCGTTTGTATTCTCCTATGGCTTTATTTCTAGCCAAGTATTAGCAGCAGCTACTCAACTATGCAAAGATGACGATGACGCCGAGTAGTTATGAGAACAAATATAACGGAATAAATAAAAATACAAACAGAAAAAAAGAAATGGTCAAGACGTGCCTAATCTACTCAAAACCCCTAATAAATTTTGCCCACTTTGGTGTTTTTGGAGGGTGGATATGTTGTCACTAAGAGCTAAACACAACGTGGTTAGAAAAGCAAGTCCCCGTGCTAATTCCTCACAATATGGGTACTAGCTGCTATCGGTAGAAAAAAAGAAAAAAAAATATATAATATGTATCTATGAGCACCTCAAGAAGGTGGGAGTTCGTTAGTGAATCACCTTCCTGCTAAACAAGCCGCAATCGAACACCCTGTCCTAACGCTTCCCTGAGCAGCAGCAGCTCTCTCTCCTCGGCGGCATCAACAGACAAGAGAATGATACACCCGAGGCAAGCTTAGAGCGGGCGAGCGCGGCTGTGCATCTCACAGGGTTCACCTCCTGATGTCTGCGGCCAGCACAACCACTTGATATCTTATCGATGTAGGGTTAAACCTACGTCATGCAGGGTGGACATGTGCAGAGTCTCATGGCTTGCTGATGGTCTGTTTCTAGGCCGCCAAAAACAGCCAACACACGCGCGGGAGCCGGGCCATTTTTCGACATGCAAGGGTCAGCGAAAAAACTCGTACTTACGGCAACGAAGCAGTTACGAGTTACCGCTAATGACGAAATCGAGTAATCAAGGCTCGGACGACTATGTCGCCTCATCTCTAGTCATGCCCATCGGTATTTAACATTCCTTTCCTGTAGCACCCTCATTAGCGGTTTAAGTGATCTGCACCTATGAATGGTGCGTGGTGCTAGGTCAGAAAAGATTTGAATATCCGAATCATATAACTGTAGAGATTCCAGATCCCGGGATGCTAGCATCACCTTTTATTTTATTGTAAAGTAATGGGGCTTCACTACAATGTCTCTCAGGAGGTCATCCACCCACGGCGTAGTCAGAGCGCGGTGCGCTTGGTCAACTTCATAGAAAGAATCAGATAAGGCCGAAATGAGCAACTGAAATAAATCTTGAACCACCTTAGATGTATCTGTGTAAGTTTCAAGGACACCCCTAATGCAAAAATTGCCCCTCCTAGACCTATTTTCTAAGTGTTCTATTTTAAGTTGCGCTTCTTCCAGCTGGGTACATACATCAGCAATGTGATCACAATTCTGATTCACCCTTGTTCCAGTTTCATCAACTTTACTCTCAATTGCCTCTATTCTGCACCCTATAGACTGAAAGTCCCCTTTAAGATCAGAAGTTATTTGCGAACATGCTTTTGCGAGCCAGCAGTATGCTATCTGCAGAATATAGAGAGACATGCATGCCCACTGTGGCCTGTTGTTGACCCCCCACTGACTCAAAGGACTAGTGGCTAAAAATGGCTGCCACCATAGCATGGTCCAGGGAGGAGGCTGTAGAGGCTGGTGAGGCTATAAAAAAACTCGAGATACCTGGAGGGTCTGGGGTTCCTCCGGTCCCCGTTAGCAGGTCCCCCTCCAGGTGTGCTGAGGCTGGGTTGAGCTCGTCGTTTTGTGGAAGCTGCAGCACGCCGCCCTCACACTCTGGCGGTAGCGCTGGGATTCTTCCGACGCTGGAGTTGGCGGCATGGTCCCGGCTCCCTGTTATTTTTTCCTGCCTCCCCCAGGGATGATATTGTGCCCGTAGCTGTCCAACGCCCATGTAGATGCTTCTGGTGTCTGTCTGGCACTTCTAATGGCTTGTGTATGCCGCAGGCTGTCAGAGGTAGCGGAACTCAGCAAGCTGCATCCTCCTCTACTTTACCCCTAGGTTGTGTGATCGATGACGTCACGGGAGCGAAGCTCTTTGGCAAGATGGTGGCGCCCATGCGCGGGTGTTACCAGTAAGTCTTTGCTGCAATATGCAGCAAAGACTTTCCGGCTATGGAGAGGGCTCAGCCTGTGAAATAATCAATGGTGGAGGGGCATATGAAATAATTAATGGTGGAGGGCAGCATATTTAATAATTAATGGAGAGGGATCCCAGTATATTTAATAATTAATTGAACCAATTAATTAATTCATTGGGCCAATATATAAAATAGTTTACAAGGGGGTGCAGTATATTAAATAATTAATTGAGGGGGGCCCAGTATATTATGGATGCGGTCACATGTACCGCTAGCTCTGTGTTTTCAGGGCATGTCTTTTTTTTTTACTTTTCAACTTTAGTCCTGCCCTCTAACGGTCTGAGAGGGACAGTGAATGGCCCCCTATATAAAAAGTTTGGGGAGCCCTGCTGTAATACCTTTTGATCTTTATAGCTAATCTATAGTTTTTATGCATTTGTATCATTTGCTTCTCTGAGAGCCCTATTATGATAAATCAAGGAGACCATTTCAGGTCAGTGATGTCCACAAATATAGAGAATTGTTTTACTCATGCTTCTCTCACTGAGCCGGTTAGTATAAAAGAAATTGGAAGAATAAAAGATTAGGCAGAACAAAGACCATGAGCCATCAAATCCAATCTATAATCCTGCTATGTGGATTCAGAGGAAGGGAATAAACCCTTAAGGTTGAAGCCAATCGACATAATATTGCAGGCAGAAGAAATCTCTCAATCAGCATCCAATTTGAAATCTAGTTCCAAAAACATATCATATTTTAATGTCCTTCTTTTGGGACTCAGCTTCTTTAAAAGCCACTTTTTGATGTTCTTCTTTTAATATCCACTATCCTTTTTCCCCCTTTTGGGATTCCTTCCTTTTAATGTGCCATTTCTGACCCATCATCCTTATATTGGCACCTTATATAAAAAATGTAAAAAGTGCAATACCCCTTTAAGATGTTGATATTTCTTATTCTTTAGGCTTCACTATTCTCTTTAAATCTTTAATCACTAAAATCCTGTAATAATATGTATTTTTCTTTAGAAGTAGATGACATCATAACGCACAGTACTTCTCAAGTGCCTGGGGCAGAAGATAACATTATGATCACTCATGTATACAAGCTGAACTCAGAGGTGACAGTACTGTTAGAAAATTCTACAGTAGATTTTCATTCCAATCCAGGTCAAAACAGAAGCAGTTATCAAAGGTAGGATAAGTACTTTGCTCTCTAATAGTTGTGCAATTTGTTCTATAAAGTTCTATAAAGCCATCCATTATTTGAGAGATCTTTATCTTTAGCTTCTATAAGACTGACCAGTCCCTTATCACTACTACATCTAAAAACTCCTGAATATTCCATTGCTGGTCTATTCTTACCTTTACTGTTGAAGAGGTTGGCCACTTTCAGTAAATAATTGATATTATTTGTGTGATAAAACAATGCAATTTTTGAATATACTTTCCGTATCTATTCCTCATGGTTTTCTAGATCTCTGCTTGCTCTGCTTATAGAAAGCTTCTCTTGTATTTACTACTAGTAGATAGAATCTGTCTGTGGTGATGGACATGCAGGTGCACGAGCCATTATTATCACTGCGGCTACATTCACACGATGTATGCATACATCGGCGCCGGGGAGAGGAGCACCGTATTCCATTGAAAAGATAGGACATGTCCTATCTAACTATGGGCTACCGAGCGGTAGGGTGCCGCAAGTGTGCTGCATCGTACTGTTCTCGTACGGCGCAGTGGAGCCATAGAAGTGTATGGGGGATGTATACATGCCATATATACGACGGCCTTATATATATGCGTCCCCCATACATTCGTGTCAATGTAGCCCGAGAATAATAACAGTTGTGTGATAATAAGAGCTCATGCACCTGCCTTTCTATCACATCACCATGGATAGATTATATCCACTGGAGGTAAACTTAGAAGCTTTCTATAGAAACAATCCAAGCTGAGATCCAGAAAAAGTATATTGGAAAATTGTATAACTTTTCCTTATTTCGTGAACTTTTCCACATTTGCTGAGAGTGGACAACCCCTTTAACTCTCTACTGATACTCTTTCAACTCATTACATTCCTTCCCCATGCCTAAACAATTGTTATAACCTGTAACCGTTCAATCCTGATGTATATGGCAGCATGGGTGGGGCAGAGTTTTATCATATGATAAATTATCCTATGTTAAATCTCTTCCTATGCAATGTTTAATACCGTAGACCAGCAACTCCTCACAATGCTCCATTCTTTTTCACCCAACTCATCTTTTTATCCAGAAGCTTATCCAGATACTCCAGAGTCTTTAGAAACTCTAAAACCTTCACTTGACGTTATATTTTCTAACATAGTTTTTCCTTCAATATTGTTGATAGTTGTTTTTTGCCAGTATGTTTACATTGTACAAACATGGGTTTTTTATCTCATTTTTGGATACAAAGTCAAGTTTCAAGTACCAGAAATCTTCTCCTCATTTTGATCCCTGTACTGGTCATTAGCTGTGTTATTGGCTTTGCAACACTGATTTCTGTTATAAAGCATGTTCGCAAAACAAGAGGTAAGAACTAAAAACATTTGATTGATTTGTTGGGATCTGACTTTGATCTGTGGATGCAGCATGGCTTAATAATAATATCAGATCAGCACCTTCAAGATTGCATGTGCAAGTTAAAGAACATCTACTATCAGATTTAGGCTACATTCACACAAACGTATGAGGGACGTACACTCACCGGCCACTTTATTAGGTACACCTGTCCAACTGCTCGTTAACACTTAATTTCTTATCAGCCAATCACATGGCGGCAACTCAGTGCATTTAGGCATGTAGACATGGTCAAGTCAATCTCCTGCAGTTCAAACCGAGCATCAGTATGGGGAAGAAAGATGATTTGAGTGCCTTTGAACGTGGCATGGTTGTTGGTGCTAGAAGGGCTGGTCTGAGTATTTCTGAAACTGCTGACCTACTGGGATTTTCACGCACAACCATCTCTAGGGTTTACAGAGAATGGTCCGAAAAAGAAAAAACATCCAGTGAGCGGCAGTTCAGTGGGCTGGTGGTCGTGTCATGGTGTGGGGAATATTTTCTTGGCACTCTTTGGGCCCCTTGGTACCAATTGAGCATTGCTGCAACGCCACAGCCTGCCTGAGTATTGTTGCTGACCATGTCCATCCCTTTATGACCACAATGTACCCAACATCTGATGGCTACTTTCAGCAGGATAATGCGCCATGTCATAAAGCTGGAATCATCTCAGACTGGTTTCTTGAACATGACAATGAGTTCACTGTACTCAAATGGCCTATACAGTCACCAGATCTCAATCCAATAGAGCATCTTTGGGATGTGGTGGAACGGGAGATTCGGATCATGGATGTGCAGCCGACAAATCTGCGGCAACTGTGTGATGCCATCATGTCAATATGGACCAAAATCTCTGAGGAATGCTTCCAGCACCTTGTTGAATCTATGCCACGAAGAATTGAGGCAGTTCTGAAGGCAAAAGGGGTCCGACCCGTTACTAGCATGGTGTAACTAATAAAGTGGACGGTGAGTGTATATACGGCATATATGCATCCCCAATACACTTCTATGGCCTCGCGGCACCACACGTGCGGCACCGTACCATTCCATAGCCCTTAGAAAGATAGGACATGTCTTATGCCGTGCGCTGTGTACTCCTATGGAGAGTGGCGGGGGTGAGTGGCGCTCATCCCCTGCTCCTCTCCCTGGCGCCGATGTATTCCTGCCGTACTATGGTATGGCGGGCATACATCGTGTGAATGTAGCCTTACTAATGGTAGATGTCCCAAACTTACTTGCTCATCTTGTCTGTCAGGGGATGATCTTGCTTTTATGAAATCCTGGGATGTCAGTATTGTTCTAAAAAGACTTTATAAACACATTCAAATGAACCAGAGACACTCAGGACACCGCCTTCTGTTAATATATGTACGCCCCGCTCTGTGTTCATGGCACCTGGCCCCGCCACTAGTCGTAACATCATCTGATGGTAGATGTCCTTTAAGTCTGGTGGAACTAGGAGGTCTGCATACGATATACAGATATGAGTAAGTGCCTGAATAGGCATATTTTCATTTAATGGACTTTTATTCTGCTTAATTGAACAGCACAAAACATCTCTGAGCACCAAGAAAACCATTCAATGTTAGGAAGAATGACAGCAAGGGATCAAAAAACAGAAGAAAAAGATCCTTCAACTGTTGAGTTGACAAATTCTTATCCTTTTGTAGAAACAGGTATGTATTCCTAGCCAGAGCAGATTCTAGCCTTTTTGCTGACTGAGACGAAAATTTAAATACCACCCCCTCCCCCAAACCCTGATGCCCTGCTATGTTAGGCCCAACAAATATACAGGCACAAAAAAGCAGCTACATCCTGATCTGAAAATGCTGAGAACATTCCCACACAGCGCCACCAGATCATTGACACTACACATGGTGATGCTGTCTCACACTCCAATATCAATCAGTGACACAGACATTTGTGGTGCCAGGTACTTTACAAGATATGATCTGCTACTTACAACTTCTCCCGGCCATGGTTTATCACTGCTGTTACCTCCACCATCTGTCTTCAGATCCATGCAGCACATCTCCATACTGTGCCCCTAGTCCCTTTTAACCCTTTCAGTACCGATGGTCATTGGTGCCAGAAAGACCAAGTAAATTTATGGCGTTCTGCTATGCACTTCTTTAAATGATGATATCTCTGGCAAAGCATTACATTGCATAACAAATGTATGTTTTTTTCAAGAAATGTCAGTATTCGTGGAGGTAAAAAACAGGACGTAAACCCGCGCTTCTCAGAGTCAATAATGCCTTCATTCAAAATTTTTACGTCCCGTTTTTTACCTCCACGAATACTGACTATCTATCCCAGCTCAAGCATTGCCGGGATACTGGACAACGCAGCTTAATCTCAGCTCGACCTACTACTTGGAACCCCCGGACACACATTACTGTATTACTTTACCCACTCTTTGATGCGCTGTGTTTTTTACCAGTGATTTTATGTAATTTTTTCAAGAAATGTGAGACTTTATCTTGATATAATAGTTTTAATGATTACATATTTAAAATTAGGATTTTTTGGTCATTTTTCCAATTAAATTGTCTTTTTAAAAAGCAGTAACTTTTACCAGACTATGTTCTAAATATGTACAGCATCATTACATCACCCTTTCCCAGGTTCAGCTGCAGATGCAGGGGGTGCATGTACTTCTGCAATAATAAAAAGTTAAAGTGTTTAACTAAAAAGTTAAAACAAATTGTAATAAAAAAAAACCATACAAATTAAAATCACCCCCTTTCCCTAGAACTGATATAAATATAAAAAAAATATAAAAAATCATAAACACATTAGGCATCGCCGCGTCCAAAAATGCCCGATCTATCATAATAGTTTAACCCTGTAATAGAAAATAGCACCCCAAGTTGAAAATGGTACTTTTTGCCATTTTTAAAAATATAAAAAATTCTATAAAAAGTGATCAAACTGTTGTACCTTTCTAAAAATGATAGCATTGAAAGCGTCATCAAAAGTTGCAAAAAATTACACCACCCACAGCTCCGTACACCAAAGTATAACAAAGTTATTAGCACCAGAAGATGGCAAAATATAAAAAAGGATTTACAGGAGGTTTTAATTTTTGTAAATGTATGAAAACATTATAAAACCTATACAAAGTTGATATTTCCGTGATTTTACCAACCCAAAGAATAAAGTAGACATGTAATTTGGGGCGCACACGAAAGCCGTAAAATCTGAGCTCACAAGAAAACATTGCAAATGCGTTTTTTCGCCATTTTAACTGCATTTGGATTTTTTTTCCCGCTTCCATGTACACAGCATGAAATATTCAATACCATCACTATGAAGTGCAATTTTTTATGCAGAAAATAAGCCATCATGCATCTCTGTACGTGGAAAAATAAAAAAGTTATAGATTTTTGAAGATGGGGAGTGAAAAATGGAAATAAAAAAACAAAAAAGGGACAGGTCGTTAACGGGTTAAATGTTTAAAAAGCTTCCTATATGCTATTTTAATTTGTTTGAAGGGATAGGTTTTTAAAATGGGGTGCTGAAAGTTTGTGTTGATAGGACTTTCAAACCCCACTTACAACCAACTATGCAAGCTACACAAAAAAAGAAAAAACACTCCATTCTAAAATATATGATGATCTTTATTAAATTGTAGTTGAAAAAGCCCAATAATATCATAATTGTCAGCTTCTGATGAAGCTGAAGGTTGGCGAAACACGTGTCAAGGTGCGTGTATCCTGTGTTCCTAGTCGCATATGTTGCACTTACAACTTTATATTGTTATCTTTTGTCCCTTGTTAGGGAAATTGCCATTTTCCATAGACCATTACAATTTGTAAAAAATGGTTTATTTTATGGTATATTACCTGATTGTTTTAAATATTGAAGTATATGGGAAGGGGTGCACATGCCAGATCTTTTCATATACATCAGTGCATTACATAGAACTGGACTATCCCTCACCCCCCTTGCCTTATCTTGAAGATGAACTGGATAAGGGGAAGAAGTCTCAAAAGCCTACTTCACACCTAGTGTAAACATTTTGGCACCAAGTCCCGATGGACTAAATGTAGTACTGTAATCAATTTAATCCATCCCCATTTTTGTAAACATATAAAATAAGAACCCTCCGATCATACTACCTATATGCAATAATTCCCTGATCACAGCATATTTTCCCATCATCACAATAATACACAGCACGGCGATCCGGCCGTTTCTTACCTTTGCGGTCCGTAGTCCCATTAAGATTGACCCCACCAGGCTTCCGTAGATTATTTACGTCTCCATTGCCATGTTACCAGACGCTACCTCTGCTCCTCACTCACTGTTGTGGCATCATCACTCTGATACAATCACATGTCCGGTTCTTCCGGTCTACCGTGAATGAGTAAATATTAACATTTCGCTATATGTTGTTTTTCCTTCTGATCATTGTATTTATACTGTATGGGAAATCACCTCTTTTAGATCTGTCACGTTATTTTATTATTATTCTTAATATGTTTTAGAAACTTTTCTTATGTAACCCGATGTCTTTTTTTCCCGGGCTAATCCCGGGGCACCTATCAAACACTTGATTTGTGTATATAAAGGTGCTTGGAATTCTGCCTCTTTATACCTGACGAAGGCTTATGTACTAAGCCGAAATGCATTGTACTATTCTTTTATTTTATCATATTTTATACTTTATTCCTGAAATAAAAACCTGACATTTTTGGAACTTAAAAAGATTGGTTCCTAGAAAGGTTTTTTTTTATATCCTGAAGCGCCGGTGCATTGCCTGTTACTCCATTGGGTATCCACATTGCTTCACCGCCACCCCGCCGTCTGGATCGGGTAAAGCGGACATCAGGAAACAACTGGCTGCTATATGCTTTATACTCCCTGGATAAGGTGAGTGGCGACACTGCCACACTTCCTTACTTTTTCACGCAAGCTTGATATACCTCACGAGGTTAGCGCCTCTTGTCTCTCTTTCTACCCTTCTTATACCCGCCGGACCTACCGCCCCCTGAGCCTATGAGAGGGTACGTTTCTACCGACCCCTATAATTCTTATCTTGAAGATGAACTGGATAAGTGGGTAGAAGTCTCAAAAGCCTACTTCACACCTAGTGTAGACATTTTGGCACCAAGAACCTTCATAGATTTCCCTCAAAAACTTCAAAAGTGCATATAGCCAATAACTACACATGTAGTTATGGAATTATGCACCACCCCAGCCAAATACCAGAAACATTTCTGGCATCGGGCTAGTGAAGCAAACCCACACCTGTGTCTCAGTCTATTCTAGGGGTCCTTGGATGAGGAGATATGCGGAACTCTCAATGGGAGCATAGTAAGTGGGTCATGTTCAGTCTCAATAGGTACTGGAGATCCGAATGGTTCTGATGATTCCAAAACCATAGTCCTTTGAGCTCCTATTGAGATGTTAAAATTCATCTAAGGTTCTGGATCTGATCCATGCAGGAGGTACTTGAATCCAGCTAGGTCCAGGGGTGTGTATACACAACCCTTAAAAGCATATGAACCCCATGGCCATTATTCATTTTCTGGGGAAAATCTTTAACTTATGTCCACTTGTAACTTGCACTCTTCCTGTGTCTACTATGCACATATTTTCTTTTGTGTATTGTATTGTCTACTTTTAGGCAAGTAATTATATAAATTTAACCTCTTAACCTCTTTTATCTTGATCCACAAATTCCCACCTCTGTGTCTCGGATATATACAGTGGTGGCCAAAAGTATTGACACCCCTGCAATTCTATCAGATATAATACTCATTTTCTTCCCGAAACAATCACAATCACAAATTCTTTGGTATTAATATCTTCATTTATTTTGCTTGCAATGAAAAAAACAAAAGAGAATGAAAAAAAGTCAAATCACTGAGCATTTTACACAAAACTCCACAAATGGGCCGGACAAAAGTTTTGACACCCTCAGCCTTATACTTGGTAGCACAACCTTTAGACAAAATCACTGTGAACAACCGCTTGCAGTAACCATCAATGAGTTTCTTACAATGCTTTGCTGGAATTTTAGACCATTCTTCTTTGACAAAAGAAAGTCCCTGAGATTTGAAGGCACCTTCTCCAAACTGCCATTTTGAGATCTGTTCACAGGTGTTCTATGGGATTCAGGTCTGGACTCATCGCTGGCCACTTTAGAAGTTTCCAGATTACTCTCAAACCATTTTCTAGTGCTTTTTGAAGTGTGTTTTGGGTCATTGTCCTTCTGGAAGACCCATGACCTCTGAGGGAAACCCAGCTTTCCCACACTGGGCCCTACATTATGCTTCAAAATTTGTTGGTAATCTTCAGACTTTATAATGCCATGCACAGGGGCAAGAAGTCCAGTGCCAACGGCAGCAAAGCAATGCCAAAACATCAGGGAACCTCCGCCATGTTTGACTGTAGAGACCATGTTCTTTTCTTTGAAGGCCTCTTTTTTTTCTGTAAACTCTATGTTGATGCCGTTTACCAAAAAGTTCTACTTTTGTCTCATCTGACCATAGAACATTCTCCCAAAATGTTTTAGGCTTTCTCAGGTACGTTTTGGCAAACTCCAGCCTGGCTTTTTTATGTTTCTGTGTAAGAAGTGGGTTCTACCATATAGTCCATTTTCATTCAGTCACCAATGAATAGTACGGGTTGACATGGTTGTACCCTAGGACTGCAGGGCAGCTTGAACTTGTTTGGATACCGGAACGATCACAATCACAATTCATTGAGTTTGCCTTGCAATGAAAAACCACAAAATAGAATGACCAAAGTCCAATCATTGCTTCATTTTCCCCAACCCTCCACAATGGGCCCGGACTAACAGTTTTGGCAGCAACCGAGACTGCGGAAGGTTTACGCGGGCTACCTCCTTATAAACTTTTTGTCGGCAGAACAAGACAAAGGGATCACCAGTTGTCATAAGCCACCCAATCACCCTTAGTGTCCCAGACGACGAAACGCTCTGGAAGTTGTTCGAACTTCCAACCATCAATGAGTTTTTCAATGCTCTGGCTGGGAATTTTTAGAACCATTCTTTTGACAAAAGGACGTCGCCTGAGATTTGAAGGGCACCTGCTCCAAAACTGGCCATTTTGAGATCTTTTCACAGGTGTTCTAGAATATCAGTTCTGGACTCATCGCATGCCACTTAGAAGTTTTCCAGATTACTCTCCAAAACCATTTCTAGTGACTTTTGAACGTGTTTTTTTGGGTCATTGTCCTTCTGTGAAGACCCATGACCTCTGAGGAAACCCCAGCTTTTCCCACACCTGAGGCCCTACATTAGCTTCAAATTTGTTAGTAATCTTCAGCTTCTAAGTAAGCCAACAGGGGTAAGAGTCCAGCATGCCAACGCCAGCAAAAGCAATGCCAAAACATCAGGAACCCTCGGTCCATGTTGATACTGCTATGAGACCATGTATTTTCTGTTGAAGGCCTCTTTTTTTTCTTTAAACTCTATGTTGTATGACGTGTTTACCAACAAAAAGTTCTACTATTGTCGTATCTGACCAAGAACATTCTTCACCGAAAATGTTTTAGGCTTCTCAGGTAAGTGTTGGCAAACTACGAATGGTGTCTAAGAAGTGAGGTCTTTCGTCTACTATGGTAAACTGTCACTTCTTCTTCTTAGCCTTCGTACGGCATAGACGTTGAAGAGAAGGGTCAGAGTCTACAGTGATTGAGGACAAGGGTAGGGGTGACTTCTGATGATCCGTGTAAGTAGGCCCAACTTCACAAATAGGGATTCTCCTTCTGGAAAGGTGGCACAGCTGTAAGACTGATGATGGAAAATCAAACGAAAGGGTCATGCCCATATGTTAGTCAGGTTTTTTATTCCACCACTAGCACAATTCTTGCATTTGAAAAAGTCTCTCTTCCGATTTTCTTTCGCACCACATCTTGGGGACTGGTAAGCCACAGTTGCGAGGGGCTTTTACACCTTATGAAACGGTTGCCGCCACGGTAGATACAGGAACCATTCAGGTCTTTGACGATGGACTGAGCCTTGAGAATTGCTCATGGCTTCCGCACGTTTTGATTGTCTCACCTCGCGAACAGTTACTTTGGTCTTCTTGTTTTCGTCCATGCTCAATGGTGGTTACAGCACAGTGGACACAGGTACATAGGTTGAGTCATCAACTTTTAATCTATTTCCTCTGGACTGCAAGTGTAGATTTAGGTATTGCATCCACCACCTTTATGCGCAAAGGTAAGTTAAGGTGCCATGTTAATTACAAAATTAGAGAAGCAATCACATGATTTTTTTAAAAACCGTTGCCACTACTTTTGTCCATCCCCGTTTTTTTTGGATGTGATTATTATATCCAATTGTGCTTTTTGACAATCTTTTTGTGGTTTTCCATAAGCAAAATAACAGTAACATAATAATACCAAAGAATTATTGATCAAATCATTTTTTGGAAAAAAAATATTTTACTTAACTGATAGATATGACAGGAGGTGCCAATACTTTTGGCCACCAGTCTAACATTTCTGGGTTGGACGCTTGTGGACTTATTATAAGTCCCATACCGACAAGGCCTTATATCTAGTAAAGTTATTTGCAGACTACCTACTGACAAAAATGGCTGTGTTTCACTGATGCGATGTGAAAGGGGCTGTTCAGGGGGGTTGCATAATGACTATTCCCTCTCACTACCTTGGGCCCTCTGGAAATGTGCTTAGGTCCTAAGATAGAGCTCAGCCGGTTGACGTGTGTTGTGTAAAATCAATAATTACATTTGATCTTTTGAAACCTCAAGGGCGTCCCATAAGGTCATACGCGATTCATATTTATTTTTGTATATGGTTTATATTTGCTACTACATCCGCCACAGTTTTTGAGAGTGGAGTCTCAGAGATATATCTGATGATGTAGGGATAATAAAGATATATTGGATTCGTTTATAATCATACCTGCTGGGAAAACCGATGGTGTCAACTATGAGATACAGGACAACTCCATTTCTGGCCTTGATCGTTACTAATTTAGGAGACAGCATTATGTAGTAGGAGTTGGTACTCCTACTGTACTAAAAAGAAAGAAAGATGCTGTTCAGATCTTATTAATTTTCTAGCCATTTTACATGTTATAAAAAAAGATAATGTTAAACAATAATTACAGACACAAACCCGACAATCTGGTAAATGTTACGTTATAGCATCTGTGGCTAGTAACGATTTGTTTCAAAAGCAGGACTTTTGGGAAAATGGATAATGTCTGTCACAAAAATTTGAAAATCACTTTGGGTATCGTTAATTGATTCTAAAGTTATTTCTAGATGCTAGACCTCACCACTGACCCTTGTACATGCCTGATGTTTTAACCCTGCACAACCACCCACCACTGGCAAATGGTTTCAAGACAGTTACCATTCTACCATATAGTCCATTTTCATTCAGTCACCAATGAATAGTACGGGTTGACATGGTTGTACCCTAGGACTGCAGGGCAGCTTGAACTTGTTTGGATGTTAGTCGAGGTTTTTTATCCACCATTCGCACAATCTTGCATTGAAATCTCTCTTCAATTTTTCTTTTCCGCCCACATCTAGGGAGGTAAGCTACAGTGCGAGGGGCTTTACACTTCTTGATGACACTGCGCACGGTAGATACAGGAACATTCAGGTCTTTGGAGATGGACTTGTAGCCTTGAGATTGCTCAGGCTTCCTCACAATTTTGATTCTCAAGACCTCAGACAGTTCTTTGGTCTTCTTTGTTTTCTCCATGCTCAATGTGGTACACACAGGGACACAGGACAGAGGTTGAGTCAACTTTAATCTATTTCATCTGGCTGCAAGTGTGATTTAGTTATTGCCACCACCTGTTAGGTGCCAAAGGTAAGTTACAGGTGCTGTTAATTACACAAATTAGAGAAGCATCAGATGATTTTTTAAACCGTGCCAATACTTTTGTCCATCCCCTTTTTTTGGTGTGGAATTATATCCAATTTGGCTTTTTGACAATTCTTTTTGTGGTTTTCCATTGAAGACAAATTAAATGAACATAATAATACCAAAGAATTTCTGATTGCAATCATTTTTTGGAAAAAAAAAAATCTTATTTTATATTAACTGATAGTATTGCAGGGGTGCCAATACTTTTGGCCGCCGGTCTATACGTTATCTGGGTTGACTTGTGACTTATATAATCCCATTACGGACCAGGCTTATATCTAGAAAGTTATTTGCAGACTACCGTACTGACAAGGCTCTGTTTCACTGAGGCGAGTGAAAGGGGCTGTTCAGGGGGTTGCATGGACTATTCCGTCTCCCTACTTGGGCCTCCTGGAACCTGTGTGTTCAGGGGGTGTTTGTAAAAATCAATAATTAATTGATCTTTTGAAACCTCAAGGGGTCCATAAGGTCATACTGATCATATTTATTTTTGTATATGGTTTATATTTGCTTACTCCGCCACATTTTTGAGAGTGGAGTTTTCAGAGATATATCTGAGTGATGGGGATATAAAGATATATTTGGATTCTTTAAATATACCTGGCATGTGGTCAACTATGAGAGTACAGGACAACTCTCTTTCTGTGCCTTGATCTGTTACTAATTTAGGAAGCATTTTATGTAGGGTAATTCCTATAGTAATAAAAAATAGAAAAATGCTGTTTGATCTATAATCTTTCTAGCATTTTAATGTTATAAAGAATATTTTAAAAATAATGACAACACAAACCAGACATATGGTAAATGTTAGTTAACTAATTTGGCTAGTAAGATTTGTTTCAAAAGCAGGACATTTTGAAAATGGATAATGGTGTCACAAAAATTTGAAAATCACTTGGGTATGTTGAATTATTCTAAAGTTATTTCCAGATGCTAGAGCTACCCATGACCCTTGTACATGCCTAATTGTCAAACCCTGCACAAACCCACACATGGCAACTGGTCAACAGTTCCTATTCTGACTATGTGCTCAGGACAGATGACAAACAGAGAGAGACAAACAGACAGATAACTAGACAAACACAAGCAAAGTCAGGATAATCTTTTCAAAACCAAGATGGCAGCGAGGTACAGAATAGTTAGGTAAAAGAGTAGTCAGCTAGCAAAGCAAGGGTCAGAATACAAGCAATATAGCAATAGAAGAAAAACTAAAAGTGTAAAAACATTAGTATAACCAGCAGCTGGAAGGTGGAGGAGCAAGTATTGGAGTAGTTTCCAGATGCCACCCCAGATGCTGATTGGCACAACCATCCACCACTCCACTGGTGCCTGAAACAGACTAGCTCAAAGACGAGACCAGTGTAAGGGCGGATGTGCATTCTCCAAGAACACTTACTGTTAGACAGGAGTTGATTCTCCAAGAACCCAACAGGCCTTGTATGGCTACATTAGCGTTTTTCAACAAGTTAAAGTGACACAAAATCCTGTTTTCTGTGCTGTCAGTGTAGGTTAGAAAACTAGCCATAGAATCATCTTCGTGGTTCTGCTGTCTGATTTCTTCTGCCACATGGTGTTCTATTAAAAAAAAAAAAAAAAAAAAAACAAAAAAAATAAATAATATTTAAAAAAAAAAACACAAAAAAAAATTACAGTTTATATTATGTTTGTCTAATAATAGACTTTAATTTGAAAAATGTTGAACCCGGGGCTAGGGTGGTATTTTTTAGAGCAGCTTTGGTTTAGCACGAGGGTGCCAATATATGCGAGAGGTCAAGAGGCGTGGGTCATGGGCGGGGTGGGAGGAAACCCACCACCACACCCTGCCCATAACCGGGCCAACGTACTTATAAGATAGTAACTACACTTTGATTCTTACCCAAAAGGTTCTTTAGAAATTGCTGTGTTTGTAGCCGCCCTGCCTGCTTGAAAAAATTGGATAATTTTCCAAAGATAAAAAGTACATGCTTCTGCCCCAGGGCCCATTTGGTGGTGGGGAGGAGCCGGAGGGCAGGGGGTTGGAACAAGGAAAAGGATCGTGCTGGAGCAGCGGACCGCCAGAGTACCCAACGAATGACCCAACTACATGTTTTTAACTGCCAGCATCCCTTTAATATACTACTGACCTTATGGTCCATACATCGTCCCCCTAGCAAACACCTGTTTGTCAGCATTAGAAGTTTCGGGGGTTCGGCTTTCACCAGAACATAATGGAACTCAGCGCATCTCTGTTGCCGCCATGCTGGAGACCTGAAGTTTCAATCATAGCGGCGCAATGATGGATGCCCCATACTGTCGTCTCTATCAGGACACTCCTGAAAAAACCCATTTTTTTTCCGAACACAACCACCCAAAACACAACAACCAAAAAAAAACAAAACACAACCCACCACCAAAAAACAACAAACAAAAAAAAAACACACCCAAAAAAAAACAACACCCACTAGAATTCATTATTCCTGATGAATGAATATTCACACGGCAACCTCTGCTTTGACAATTACAATTTTCCAAAGTAAATGTTTGGCAGCAGGCCCATTTTGGGGGGGAGGGGGGGAGTCGAGATCATCTTCTGTGGTTGCTGTGTGATTTCTTCTTCATGTTTTGTTCTTGAAAAAAAAATAAAAATAAATAAAAAAAAAACACAAAAAAATTACAGTTTATATTTCTGTTTTGTCTATATAATAGACTTTAATTTTGAAAATGTTGAACCCGAGGGCTAGGGGTAGAGCATGAGGGCATCCAATTACTGCAGGGCCGTGGTCCTGGGCGGGGTGAGACACCACCACCACCCCGCCATAACCAGGCCAATTACTTATAAGAATAGTACTACACTTGATCTTACACAAAAGGTTCTTAGAAATGCTGTTTGTAGCCCCTGCCTGCTTTGAAAATGATAATTTTTCCAAAGTAAATGCTTCTGGCCCCCAGGCCCATTTTGGGTGGGGAGGAGCCGAGAGGCAGGGGCTTGGACAAGCGAAAGCTCGCCTGGCAGCGGATCGCCAGCTCCATCCCAAGATCCAACTAACATCGTTTCAACTGCAGCAACCTTCAACCTACAACCTATAACCTTTTACCTCTAAAATCTATCTTTTCACTCCTCTTTTCCCACCTTTTTACGTTCACCTCGGGTGCCATAACTGTCTCCATTGACTCCACACGTCATCTCCATGGCAGCCTCCAGACGCCGTCTCCATAGCTGCCTCCAGAAGACGTCTCCATAGCTGCCTCCACATGCTGTCTCCTTAGCTGCCTCCACACGCTGTCTCCATAGCTGCCTCCACACGTTGTCTCCATAACATTCTCCACATGCTGTTTTGTGTTTTTGAGTTTTTAAAACCAAACAATGCTATCCTATTGCTATGGCTATTTTCTAGCCAAGTATGAAAGCACACTACTATGCCAGATGAGATGACACTGAGTTATTAAACAAAATAAACGTAAAATAAAAAAGGACAAATGGCAGACTGTGCCTAATTGAAATCCAACCCCTACTAAATTTTCCCACTTCGGTCTTTGCAATGGATATGTGCGTCACTAAGCGCAAAACACAGCGGTCGCAAGTCTCACTACAAATTGCTCACAATTGGCTAGTAGATGCACTGCAGCAAGTACAGCCACCAGCAGATCAACCAGAAATCAAATATATAACGCTACTGTAGGCGTAAGCCGTTTGGATTCTCCTATGGCTATTTTCTAGCCAAGTATGAAAGCACACTACTATGCCAGATGAGATGACGCTGAGTTATTAAACAAAATAAACGTAAAATAAAAAAGGACAAATGGCAGACTGTGCCTAATTGAAATCCAACCCCTACTAAATTTTCCCACTTTGGTGTTTGAGGTGGATATGTGTGCCACTAAGAGCTAAACACAACGGTAGCAAGTCCCCCTGCTAATTCCTCACAAAATGGTACTAGATGCAAATAAAAAAAAAAAAAGTAGAACGTTATTGTAGCCCTAAGAAGGGCTGTTGGGTTCTTGGAGAATCACTCCTGCCTAACAGTAAGCTAATAGAACACCCTAACGCTTTCCCTGACCAGCAGCAGCTCTCTCCCTAGCGGCATCCAGACACAGAATGATCCGAGCAGCGCGGGCAGCGGCTAGTCTATCCCAGGGTCACCTGATCTGGCCAGCCAACCACTGCTATCGACGTGTAAGGGTACCACGTCATGCTGGGTGGAGTGCAGAGTCTCCTGGCTTGTGATTGGTTCTGTTTCTGGCCGCCAAAAAGCAAAACGGCAGGAGCTGCCATTTTCTCGAGCGGGCGAAGTATTCGTCCGAGCAACGAGCAGTTTCGAGTACGCTAATGCTCGAACGAGCATCAAGCTCGGACGAGCATGTTCGCTCATCTCTATTTATTATGTTTAAATAGCCCTCCCCACCCCGGCCATAAGAAATTTTTAAAACCCGGATAACCCCTTTAAAAGACCCCTCCTGGTTAGAATCTTGGCTAAAGAAAGACTCTATACCGAAAGGCGCAATCTCAATTCTTTACGACTACATTCTAAACAACAACACAAATGTCAAACCAGCATACATCACGAGTTGGGAAAAAGACCTTAATACAAACTTCTCAGACACCCAAATTAAAACGATTCATAGAAATTCACATGGTTTCTCCAAATGTGTGAGGATACAAGAAAACACCTACAAAACAGTGACAAGATGGTATAACACACCAGCCATATTGAAACAAAAAAAACTAGTAAACACAGATACTTGCTGGCGTTGCAAGACAGATACAGGAACTCTTGGCCACATCCTATGGGGATGCCCCATAATAAGACCTTTTTGGAAGAAAATAGGAAACCAAATTGCACATATTTTGGGGGAAAAAAATAGTGCTCACCCCTGAATCTGTCCTTTTGTGGTTACCCCACAAAACATGGAAACCAAGTAAAAAGAATCTCACTACCCAGCTTATTCAGGCAGCAAAACTAGCAATCCCAGCAAAATGGTTACAAACAGCCCCCCCCCCCCAACCTTAGCGGAATGGGAGGAGAAAGTTGAATTAGTTAGCTGGGAAAACCATTCACATCATAAATTTGCACTCCTATGGGAACCCTGGAAAAAGTTTAAGCGCAAAGGAGCTAACGACCAAGAGGGTGCACAGTAATTGGCTGGTACACTGCATTCTCACTTTAATATCTTTTCACACTGTTTCACAGCACAACTAGTAGATAGCCCCAGACCCCAAACGACCTCAGATACACCATACTTTACCATCTCATATCATGTTGTATACTCATCCTAAAGAAAAAAACTTCAAACAAATTTTAGGAATGACCAAAGACTCACGGATGGACCTATTGTTGTTAAGGTATGTTAAGTTATGTTATAATCTTGCATACAAATGGATATTGTAATAGTACAATAGAACCATAGTTCTTCCTATAGTCTCAATACATCCATTTGCGGTTCAAGATAATTAATGTTTCTCCCCACTCCTTGTCCTCCCCTTACCCCCTCTTCCCCACCCCTCTTACCCAACTCGCCACGAGACCCACTAAGGCTGATGCTGGAGTAAAGAGCCAACATCCCCACCAGACCAAACCTAAGAGGACTATAAAAGATCTATAGACACTCTCCATAGACAACCAAACAAACAGCCCTGGATTTAGTAAACTACGGGATCACCGACAATAATTAAGCTTCTCCAGTTTTGACCACCAAAGCGGCACTTCCTATCCTTCCCTCCTTTCTCCCCCCTCCTTTCCCATGCATATAAATGTTTCTGCAGCCCGACTCTGACATTCATGTAGCTCCTGCGTGAGCAAAAACCAATTGCTAACCTTCTCGATCTCAAGGCTATATTATGCATTTTTCCATGCAACAAAAACAATAAAAATTATTAAATATAAAGAAGTTGGTGAGTGAGATTTTTCTGCAGGTTTGGACTTCCAGAGACCACAGAGTCCGGTTGCAGAACCCACTTCACTGGACAGGTAAAGATCTGAAACCTTGTCCCTCCTGGGTGTAGAACAGGCCCTGCACACCCCTTACCAAGTTAGTGGTGGGGTTGAGAGACTAAACTGCACTCTTAAATTAGAGATCCAGGAGGCCATGGAAGTAACAGGGAAACCATGGCGCGAGTGCCTTTCTGTTGCCCACCATTCAGACTCGGCCTCTTCTTCCCATTGACCCTATAGCTGATGGCAGGAAACAAGGTGGAACATGCCACAGTTGAGCCAGGCCTTGGAAAAGGTCTGCAAACGTGTTTCTGATTTCTTTTTCAGATCCAGACAGAGACCTCAGGATGCATAATCTGAAGCCTGGAGACTAAGTGGTGGTAAAGAGACACACCAGAGAGGGAGTCTGGAGCCTCGGTACGACGGTCCTTTCCAAGTCTTGCTGACTAGTGCCACATCTGTGAATGCAAGAGGGAAGTCAGCATGCTTCCACGCTTTCTATTGCAAACTAACTTATTCTTCTTGCTAGCTGGCCTCTTCTGACTGACTGTATGCTCAGGGACACCCCAACAATGACTATCACTGTAACTATAGAGCTATAGAGGATGCCCCCAGGTAGGAGACTTTACCTACGGTCGTTGCAACAAGACAATAACCTTTTTTAACATTGACAGCACAGGTAACCCGGTATTAGCAGTGTCTGATGTGTACTGGATTTGTGGGGATAGGAGAGTCAGGTCAGGCCTAGAGGCTGGGAAGGTGAGTATATGGTGATAAAATTTGTGCATTCCTCCCTTGTGATCCCCAGGGATGAGTTTGATCATATACATAAAGAAAAGGTAGAGAATCCCAAAGGATTCTGGAGGTCTGAGAGAGAAGCACCTAGATGACAACGTTTATATAGATACAGTGGGAGCACCAAGGGGGGTCCCAGATGAGTACAAGGCCCACAATCAGATATGGGCAGGTCTGGAGTCCATTATTCCCCAGATAGCTATGAACAAAGCTGTTGATTGGGTTAACAGTAGAGATGAGCGAAAATACTCGTCCGAGCTTGATGCTCGTTTGAGCATTAGCATACTCGCGGCTGCTCGGTGCTCGGACGAGTTTTTCGCCCGCTCGAGAAAATGTCATCTCGCGGCGTTTAGATTTTTGGAGGTCAGAAACAGAGCCAATCACAAGCCAGGAGACTCTGCAGTACACCTAGCATCACGTGGTACACTTACATGTCGATAGCAGTGGTTGGCTGGCCTGATCAGGTGACCCTGGAATAGACTAGCCCCTGACCGCGCTGCTCGGATCATTCTCTGTCTGGATGCCGTTAGGGAGAGAGCTGCTGCTGGTCAGGGCGTTGTAGGGCCTTAAGATGGGTAGGCCGAACCCAGTCCGTGAGCGCCTGAACCTTACTCGGATCCATCTGTACATCAGAGGGAGTAACAACATAACCTAAGAAGGAAACCTTCTGGATGCAAAAAACACACTTTTCCAGCTTAGCGAAGAGGTGGTTTTTGCACAACCTGGTAAGTACTTGGCGGAGATGTTGTTGGTGAGAAATCATATCAGGAGAGAAAATCAAAATATCATCTAGATACACCACCATAAACACACCGATGTAATCATGAAAGATGGAGTTCATAAACCCTTGGAACACCGCTGGGGCATTACTCAAACCAAAGGGCATAACCAGGTATTCAAAGTGTCCCAAAGGTGTATTAAATGCGGTCTTCCACTCATCCCCTTCCCGGATCAGAATCAGGTTATAAGCCCCTCTGAGATCTAATTTAGAGAAAACTTGGGGAGAGGACCTGAGTTTCTTACCGTTATCTTATTTAATTCTCGATAATCAATACACGGCCGTAAACCACCATCTTTCTTCTCAACAAAAAAGAACCCGGCCCCAGTGGGCGACTCAGAGGTACGGATATGTCCGATTGCCAAATTCTCATCAATATAACTCTTCAGTGACTCCCGTTCTGGTACCGACAGGTTATATATACGACCCTTTGGCAATCTAGCATCAGGAAGAAGGTCAATTTTACAATCAAACTCCCTGTGAGGAGGAAGGACTTGGGACAAGGGTTTTGAAAACACATCTGAGAGAAAACCTGGAAGACTCTGATCCTCCGCCACTACTGTACATAATGAAACTCTGGTCAGGTGATCCTTACAGTGAGGACCCCAATGAACCAGCTCCAGAGTTTCCCAATTAATTACCGGATTATGGATCCGGAGCCAGGGTAGACCAAGAATGACATTTTCAGACAAATTTTCCATAACTAGTAAAGAACACCATTCTTCATGCATAGCTCCTACCATAAGCTTTATCTGCGGGGTTCGGAATTTAATCAACCCTGCCTTATATTATATTAATTGATATTATTATAATCAATGAAATTAATCGAAGAAGGCACGACCAGTACAGGAAACAGATTAAAACTTAACCGTACAAGGTAAATACATTCTAGACACAACTGGGAGTACCTGATCTCCTAAACAGTCCCCTCGATTACTGCTTAGTAGCGGAAGTTTTTCCTGCTGCTGCCTCTTGGAACAGGTGTGTATCTGATGATCAGGACCACAGCAGAAACAAAGATGGCGTCTTATTCGATGTTGCTTCCGCTGTGCAGAAGAGATGCTATCCAGCTCCATGGATTCCAATTCTTGACGGCCTGGAGACGGACTGGCCGCTGGCTGACAGTCAGGGGACACCCGAGGTGATCGCCTGGATCTTAGGCGATGATCAACTCGGACGACCAGAGTCATAGCTTCATCTAATGTCTGTGGCTCGGCATAAGCTAAGACTAAGTCCTGTACTCGGTCTGACAGTCCGGACATAAATTGGTCTTTTAGGGCACAGTCGTTCCATTGCGAGTCAGTCACATACTGTCCTTAGCAGCCGCTGCCCGGGACGAGAGGTGGAGTTTGCGCGGATACGCGCCAGGGGTCGGAGAACGCTGCTGGCACCAGCAGAAGAACCAGAAGTCCCAGCATTCTCCCTAGCGACCCTGACACCAGCACCATATGAAGGGCTGGGCAGAATATAAGGCAGTAATGGACACTACCTCCAGCACTGACTCAGCCGTCCATTACTCAAATCGCAGCTGCAGCAAAACAAATTACAGAAACACACCCAGCTTTCCCAGGATCATAAATGCAGCTGTCAATCACAGGCAGCTCTGGGTGTTGTTTTCCAGCAAGAAGCCTGAAATCTGATCCATCAGTACAATTTGCGAGTTTTGACAGCTTGTCTCCTGGAGGCAGAGTTAAGGAAGACATTCAAGGAGATTTACTGCAAGAGAATCTTACTGACCATGGCCATGTCTGTGTGATTCTTTGTGTACACATTATTATATATATACACTCACTGGCCACTTTATTAGGTACACCTGTCCAACTGCTCGTTAACACTTAATTTCTAATCAGCCAATCACATGGCAGCAACTCAGTGCATTTAGGCATGTAGACATGGTCAAGACAATCTCCTGCAGTTTGTGCTGCTTTAGGGTCCAAAAAAGTTTCCAAAAATGTTCAAAAAACAGTACCCTCAGCCTCCCTCCATTTTTCTTGCACACACCACCCTGGCTGGGAATGCCCCGCTGTAGGATAGCTTCCGGGTTCGCCCATACCAAAGCACAGTGACTGAGGGGGCATGCATAGGCCCGCGTAAAACCGCAAAGCCATTCAGTATTTGGGGGGCCCCCCGACTGCCTCCAGGCCCCACAAAGGCTAGGGGGCCTGGTCTTGGTTTGGGGGAGGGATGTTATGTTGCACATGGTATTAGTTTAGGGGAGGGACAGGGCTGCTGGACATGTTATAGTAAAAGAGAGGGCTGCTGGTGGACATTTGTACTAGTTGAGGGGAGGTCGCTGCTGGGAAACAACGTTGTTAATGAGGGAGACTGCTGCCTTGGACATGTTCTTAGTGAGAGGGAGGCTGGCTGCTGGACATTTTATTAATTGAGGGAAGTTGTTGCTAGGACATTTTATAAATTGTCCCAAAACTTAGGCCTATACTCCAGGTGCCAAAGTTTCCCAGTTTTATTGCAAAAATTAGGTACCTGGGTTCTTACACTTTAGGTCAGCTTATACTTGCGTAATTTGATATGAATATTTTTTCCTCATACAGTTAAAAAAAAGGGCCCATAGAACAAGCAAGGGGGACTTTATAGGTGTGTGGCGGGTGCCTGGTGTTGGTGTGGAAAAAATGTAAGGGTGGGTTTATTTCAATGTCCCTTTTTTCTGTAGCGTCTTCTTAATTAAAAACAATTTTTAAAAAAGGGGTGATACAGGACAAAAAGGGCAGCAAGCTTGCAGGAAAAAAAGGGGGTATTTTAAAACCTTGGGGCTGCAAGTTACAGTAAGTGGCATATTATTGGGGTTTGGGAGGTTAAATATGGGGACTATTTTATTTTGGCAAATAATTAATTCCACACTCCCACTGCCCGACATACTAAAAAGGTCCAAAAACTAGCCATGAGGCAAGGTTTTTTTGTTTACTACACTGCACAGGTCCAGAATATAAGGATTTTTATTAAATTATAGTACTGATATCTATTGATTTTTGTTAAGGAGGGAACCAAACATGGGTCATATTGGTCTACTAGAAAGAGAAATGGACTGTGGGATAAGCATTAACCATAATTTTTTTAAAGCACCAGTTCCCCCCGGTGCCTACTACAATTGTTAGTGCCCAAGGTTTAATTGGAGTCATCTTCTTTAATTCTTTCTGAAAGCTACTACTTACATTCTAATCTGTAGTTTTCATTTTTCATATTACTAACTCAGAGAGAGGGACCCCTTAGTGCTACAAGGCAAAAACTATATCCCCCCCCACCCCACACAGTATGTAGATTGTAGAAAATGTTACCCCAGTGCTGAAACACAAAAAGCGGCAAGCAAAGGTCCTTGAAGCTCTTTCTCCTTCCAAACAAGCAAGGTTGGTTTGTTTTTTTAAACATGTACAAAATCTGAAAATATCAATAGCTATATTCCACCATATTATAATAATATCTAATATTTAGTCATTATGTTAATTAGGAAAAACTTTCCAAAAAACCTGCACTCCAGAACATCCAGAAAAATGGCAAGGGGAAATAGGCAAAAAAAAGGTTGTCTTTCTTATATATCTCCCACTGCAACAGCAACCCCAAAGTTGGGTCGAATTATTTTTCACTTATTTATGTATATGATTTGGCACGTGGAAATAGCCATAGGTTTTCTTTGGTGTCCAAAATTGTTCTGTTTTATTCTCTATGTACAAAAATGTTACAAGCTTTCTAGGACAAATGGCCCAGGTAGGCAACCTGATTTGAGGGAAATCTTTTGCCATAACGCAAAAACGCTTTTTTTAAAGTCTGTTCAGATTGGATGTGGACAGTATTTTGCTCCATTCAAAGTTTCCTTAAATACCTGGAGCAGGTCTCCCTGTCCCCCAACACTATAATCACACGAGGGCAAATGATGCGATTGTCTTTTGAAACATTTTGCTACATAAAACTCAGCATTATAAAAAACAAAAAGCTAGTTTTAAAAATAAATGTCCAAATAGTAGCTTGACCGCAAATCCTGGACAAAGGAAACGAAATAAAGAAATGGCCACAATTAAGAGGGATAATCCAAATTATTATATAACACAATTTTTTTCTGTGCAGAAAATCATTTTGACTTTCCCCTTTTCAGAACCAAGATTCCAGAAGGAAAAACCACCGCCCACCATAATTTGCAATCACACTGCCCTGAATACTGAAATGAAAAAGTTTAATATATAGGACTATGTGTACTAATACATTTTTGTGTGATTTTTGTTCAGAGAATGCAACCTGGTGTGAATAAACATGAACTCCTGATAATAACTGGTTACAGCAATTCGTTGCCCAAGTCAAAACTAGTGTCCCTTTCCTGCTAAAAAATAGTACCCACAGGGTTATTAGTGGAGGTTTAGATAAATCATTTATTAGAGCAGGATAATACATGGCAAATTAGTGTGAGAATATGTTGTTTTAATTTTAAAAAAACATTTACTTACTAAGAGAAACCTTATCCTAAAGCAAATACATATCACAGTAAGAGTTGGGAAATGTCATCTTAGCCCTGACCACAAAATAGAGGGACAAAAAAGGTATTACTCTTTCTCTTCTTTTCCTACAATCAAAGGTTAGGTACGGAATTGGGAAATATTAATATCTTTAAAATACCAGCATTATGTAATTATCATATGCCTTTTGGTAGGAAAACAAAAAAAAAAAACTAAAAGACCTGATCCGAGAAGTATCCAGTAGATGGCACAGATTGAGATTAGTAACATAAATACATTTAATATTTCTGGGACAGAAGAAGCCAAAGGTGGTGGCAGTATTTTTTCACGTGTTAAAAATATAAATCTATCAACTTGGCATTACATTCAAGTTGTTATATTTGTAATTAATAAAAGGAACAAATTTTTAAAAATTTAACAATAAGTTAAAAGTATGAATGCCCACAACATAACTATTATGTATTACGAAGATTGAGTGTGCTGGCCAACACACATCTAAATTCAGACTTTCCAGGGTCATGTGAATTTGTGAATACTCATGGAGGCTGCAATTTGTGGATTCTACAGCTCTTGGGAAATCCTCATTAGGTTTGCATAGGTTAAAGTATTAAAAATCTGGGGAATGCTGGGAGTTACGGCACCTAAGTAAAAGGACAAAAAACAACCCATACTCACGTCTTTAGGGAGGCCTCAAGAAGTTAACATCACCTGACATTAAAAGGGGAAATTCCCATTCTTGGCGGGTTTGTTCTGCTGATACCAAATTTATTTTTTTTTAAATTATTTTAATAATTTTATGGGAGGGCCAATAGACTTCAACTACTGTCTTTATGGTTGGATTTTTCCATCACACTAAAAAGCGCATTTAATAGTTGTTACACTTTATTACAAGCCTAATGTACTGACATGAAATGTAATCATATGTAATGTACCTGATGTGTACTGTTATTTAAATGTATCTTTCTCTATAGCTAATACATGTCCTTCACTTTTGTATTACTTTTCAGAGAAAATATATCAAAGGGCAGGATTTTTCACAAACTAAAATTCCTCTAAGTGGGTGTGTGGAGTTTACAATTTGGGCCACTCCGGGTCTATAAAGGTTATTGGAAGGCCTGGTGCTATGGCCAACATGGTTTAGTGTACATCCGTGTATCCTGCACATATATTTTTGTAGAAATTGGGGAAGGATGATGGATGATTTTATAATGCAATGAATGCTAGGGGAAGGGAAAGCTGGTGTATTAAGGGCTTGCAAAAAAAATGTTTAAGTTAGATTTAGATTTTTTTTGTTTTTTAATAAAGTGAAGATATAGGGCTGGCAAACAAGGGCATTGGCCTGCAAAAAATGGATAATAGCATTATTATTTTGGCTAAGGGGGTGTGATGTGATTTGAATTTATGTTAATTTTTTTTTAACTTTTTTTATTTTTACTATTTTTCTGAATCCCTAGGGTACTCTACCCTAGGGAAGGATACAAGAACAGAAAGAAAAAAAAGGGGGGGGGCATATGCAAGCAATTTACATAGTAATGATCACAATACGGCTGGTCCAGCAAGACTGCCATTTGAAAACAAAAAAAAAAAACCCAGGCCCAGATACAAAAATGGGGCACTTTAATAAGGGGTCGAACACTAAAATGGTGGGTCATTACTAAGGGCCGATTCGCGTTTCCCCGACCGTTGTTACCCGATTTATTTCCGATTTGCGCGATTGTACCGAATTGCCCCGGGGGGATTTGGGCGGGGCATTTTTTTTTTTGTTTTTTTTCTGGATAGGATTGTGGCGATTTTTTTTTTTCTCATAGAGGGCCGGACTTTTCCCTATAATGCGCGCGACGGAAAATGGGGGGGGGGGGGCGTGTTTGGCCCGAACGTTTTATTTGTTGAAAAAAACCCGAAGTTATTCGGAAAAAAAAAAAAAAAAAAAAAAAAAAGAAAAAACCGCCGCATTTTTTTAAAAAAAACCGAAAAAAGTGTAAGCTTGGGAGCGGGCTTAAATAACCATGGGTCCGAAGCTGGTGCTTCCGGCGCGGAGATTTGAGGATGACTTTTCAGGCGGGCACACCAGCAGCGCCAACCCGGTGGACGGCGGAAGGAAGAACTACATTCATAATTCCCGGCCGGGACCCGAAATCCAGAGGCAAGTAGAAACGCGCCGGCTGGATCGCGACTGGACCGGGTTAAGTAATGTGCCCCAATTATGTTCGTCGAGTTTCGCTTTCGCCACAATTTTTTTTTTTCAGTTTGGCCCCTAAAGGCCCCCGAGTTTTTGGCGCACATGATCCTCCCTGGACTCAGCCAGGGTAGGGCATCTATCGGTACTGCGGGCAGGCGGACTTCTCAATTTGCGTTTTTCCATCCATGAGGACAAAAGCGGCCTGGATAGTACCTGCAATCAGGATTAGACCGACCCTTCAGTCCGCTATTGTATGCGGTGGCAGAATTTTTTTTTTTGACATGGAAAGATGCCCACTCCTCTTCTTTTTCTCTTTCAATTAGATTGTATTGAAAACATTTTACGTTTGTAAAGATAATTTTCTCATAATAACAGTCAATTGGTCCTTTAGAAACAGACTGCTGTCCTGGATATGGCCCCCCACCTCGCTGGAGTGATTAAGTGATTGCACAAAGAAACAAACGTTTTTGTATATGAACAAGTCCGGGAGTTGAGTTTATGCATATTTCCTACAAGCCGTCCTTGTGGTGTATGATGGTTGCAGGAATCTGGGTGCTCAGGGGGAGGTCTCAATACCCAGAACGCTGGCTCCAGAAAGGCAACGGCGGTTGGTCGTATCTGAGGCAAGCTTTTACGCCTGGTTCTCAGGGCCCACCCCCCCTGGCTCCCTTTCTGAGCACCACCTGCCCCTCTATTCTCTTCCCCAGGCCCCCCCTTTTTTTTCCCCCTCCTTGCCCACCCGCCCTGTTTTAACATTGGCAAAGAACTTCCCTTCCCCCTGCGCCCTGCCCCGCTGGCATTCCCCCTCTTTTAACCCTTACCTTCTCCGGGCGGGTTTATGAAGCGACCCAGATCTCTTTGCAGGGACCCCCGCTCTTGTGGGGCCCTTTGGTGTGGCACTCGGGGCCCGGGCACGGCCAGGTTCACCCTCAAGACGTGTGGGCTGGCGTCCGATTCAAAAAGGTCCCGTCACTTGACAGGGAAAAAGAGGACGAGACAAACACAAAAAAAAACTTTCATTCCACTACATAGAACCCTGAATAAACATAGGTGGTTTTTTTTTTGGTTAAAGTGATGACTTATGCTGAAAAAGTAGATTCCTAATCATTATCATTTCAATACAATTATAACTATAACACTGCCAAGGTTCATGTGTTGTTTTTATATTGTGAGGAAAGCATCGGTATGGGAAAAAAAACAATAGGACACTAAGTTATCTAGGATCGCTACTAGGTTAAAACTGAGTCATTCTTCTTCTTTGTCCTTCGTACGCCATAGAGTGAAAGAGAAAGGGTCAGGAGTCTACAGGATTGAGGACAATGGTTAGGGGTGGACTTCTGATGATCCTTTTGTGTAAGTAGGCCAAACTTCCATCTAATAGGGATTTTCCTTCTGGAAAAAGTGGCAAAGCTTGTAAGGACTATGATGGAAAATAAACGAAAGGGTCATGCCCATCGGTTTATTAACAATCCTTTCCTGTAGCCACCCACTCAAAAGTAGCGGGTTTTTTTTTTTTTTTTTTTTTTTAAAAGTGATGACCTGCCAACCCTATGGGATGCAGTGCCTACTAGGGTCAGGAAAAGATTGATTTGGGAATACATCCGAATCATATTAACTGTTGTAGAGTTGTATTCCCAGATCCGAGATGGTAGCATATCACCTTCTTTTAATTGTATAAAGTAACGGGGGCTTCACTAACAAAATGTCTACAGGCGGGGGCCATGCCACCATGCGTAAGTCAGAGGCGCGGTTTTGCCACCTTGGGGTCAACTTATAGAAGAATCAGATTAAAGGCCGAAAACTGGCAACCTGAAATACAATCTTGGCACCAAACTTAGATGCATACGTTTGAGTTTTCAAGGAAACCTAATGCGAAAAATTTGCCCCCTAGACTATTTCTTAAAGTTTTTCTATTTAAAGTTTTTGCGTTTCGCCAGGGTGGTCACATAACATCAGCAATGGAGATCCACAATTCTGATCACCTTGTTCCCAGTTTCAAACATCAACCTTTACTATCAAGGCATCTATTGGGACACTATTAGGACTTGAAAAAGTCACCTTTAAGATCAGAAGTTATTGCGAACATGCTTTGCGAAGGCCAAGCAGTATTCTATCTGCCGCTATAGAGAGACTTGCATGCACACGTGCAATGTTGTTGACCCCAACCCATTGACCTCAGAGGACTAGTGGCTTATTTCCTAAAAAAATGGCTTGCCCCCCATAAGCATGGCCAGGGAGGAGGATTTTGTTGTTATGTTGTAGAGGCTGGTTGCTGTGAGGTATAAAAAACTCGGAGATCTATCTGGGAAGGTGTTGGGGTCCTCCGGTCCCGTGTGTGCTGAGAGGCTGGGTTTGAGCTTTGTAGTTTTTTGGAAAAGGCAGCCGGCCACCGTTCACACCTATTGGTGGGGATAGCGCTGGGATCTTCCGCGCTGGAGTAGGGGCGGTTGTTGTTTGGGTTTAATGGTCCCGGCTCCCTCCTGTTATTTATTTACTGCCTCCTCCGGGGGAGGATATTTTGTCTGTTAGCTGGTCCAAACCCATTTGGAGGTGGCTCTGGTGTTTGTTTGGCCTTCTATATTGGCCTTTTGTGTATGCGGGGACTGTAGAGGCTGCGGAGCTCAGCAAGCTTGATCTCCAACGAGTCCATGCGCATGCACTCTCCTCTACCTTTACCCGAGGTTGTGTGATCGGGAGACGTAACCGGAGCGGACGCTCTCGGCACAAAGTGGTGGCGCATGGCGCGGGTGTTGATTGGTACCAAATTAAGTCTTTGCTGCAATATGCATCAGCAAGACCTTTACGGCTTTCCTATGGGAAGGGGAGGGTAGGCCCGTGATTGAAATAATCAAATGGTTGGAGGGGCATATGAAATAATAATGGTGGAGTTGCAGCATATGAAAAATTTTCAAAATGGTGGGTGGGGGGGGGTTCCCAAAAAAAAAAAAACTATATAATTAAATTAATTATGAGGGGCACGTATAGGAGTTAACGGGGAGGGGGGGCGGCGGCAGATCCAGGCGGGCCGGCGGGGGGGGCAGCCACCAATATTTTTTAAAATTAATGGGAGAGGGGGTCCCAGTATATTTAAGAATTAATTGACACCAATTAATTTATGTCATTGGGCAACCAAGAATTGAGAAAAAGAGTTTACAAGGGGGTGCAAAGTATATGCAGTTATTTAAATAATTGAATTGAGGGGGGCCCAAGTAAATGTACTGGATGTTGCTGGTCCAATTTGTACCGGCGAGCTTGTGTTTTTTCAGGAAAATTTCTTTTTTTTTTTTACTTTTCAACTTGAGTCCGGCCCTTTAATGGGTCTTTTTAGCGGGACAGTGAATGGCCCCCTATATAAAAAGTTTGGGGAGGCTGCTTTTAGTAGTAATACCTTTTGTTGACTTAATTTTACTTTCTCGGGTATATTTACTTCTCTGAAAAGAGCCATATTATTGATAAATCAAGGAGGGACCATTTCAAGGTTCAGTGATGGTCCACAAACAAAATAGGAGAATTGTTTTATTTTTACTCATGCTTCTTCTCACTGCAGCCGTTAGTATTAAAGAAATTGGAAAGAATTAAAAAAAAGATTAGGCAGAACAAAGACCATGGAGCCATCAAAATCCAATCTTAATCCTGCTAGTGGGATTCAGAGGAAGGGCAAAATAAATAATAAACCTTAAGATTGAAGCCAAATTGGCTATAGTTCCGACCATTAATATTGCCAGGCAGAAGTAATCTCTCAATTCAGCATCCAAAATTTGGAAATCCAGTTTCAAAAACATTCATATTTAATGTCTTCTTTTGGGACCTCAGCCTTCTTTTTTAAAAGCCACTTTGAGTTCTTCTTTTAAATCAATATTCATTTTCCCACCTTTTGGGATTCCTTTCCTTTTTTTTAATGTGCCCATTTCTGACCATCATCCTTATTTTTGGCACCTTATATTAAAAAAGTGTAATTGTAATAAATAACCCCCTTAAGAATTGTTGATATTCTTTATTCTTTTAAGCTTCACTATTCTCTTTAAAATCTTTAATCACTAAAATCTGTTAATAATATTTTATTTTCTTTTTAGAAGTAGATGGGACTTCATAACACCAAGTACTTCTCAAAAGGCCTGGGGGCAGAAAGGATAGATACATTATGATCATCACTGTGTATACAAGGCTGAAACTCAGAGGTGACAGTAAAACTGTTAGGGGGGGGGAAAAATTTACGTAGATTTTCATTCCAATCAGGGTCAAAAAACAGAAGCAGGTTATCAAGTAGGATATAAGTACTTTTGGCTTGTAATAGTTGTTTCTGCAATTGGTGCTATAAGGTCTATAAGCCATCCATTATTTGAGGAAGATCTTATCTTGGCTTCTATAAGGATGACCAGTCCATTATCACTACTACATCTAAAAAACTCTGGAATATTCCATTGTGGTCTATTTCTTACCTTTACTGGTTAAGAGTTGGGGCCACTTTCAGTAAAATAATGATATTATTTGTGTGATTTTAAAACAATGCAAATTTTGAATATACTTTCACGTTATCTATCCTCTCATGGTTTCTAGATATCTGCTTGCTCTGACTTATAAGGAAAAGGCTTCTCGGTATTTACTACTGTAGATAGGGAATCTGTCGGTTGGGTGATTGATGGTACATGCAGGTGCAGAGCCATTATATCCACTGAGGCTACATTAACCACGAGTTATGAACACATTGGCGCAGGAGAGGGAGGCAACCGTTATCCGCTTGAAAACAGATTGAGGATATGTCCTAAATAATTACTATGGGCTCTAACGGGAGCGGTAGGGTGGTTTAGGGGTGCCGACAAGTGTGCTGGCTGCATTGTACTGTTCTCGTTTTACCGGCGCAAGTGTGGGGCCATTCATAGAAGTGTAGGGGGATTGTAATATACGCCATATATATGACGGGGCCGTTTATATATGCGTCCCCCATACGTCGTTAGTCAATGTAGGCCGAGGAAATATAACAGTTTTGGTGTCATTAATAACGGTCATGACCCTGCATATTAATCACATCACCATGGGACAGATATATCCCACTGGAGGGGTGGGTTTAAATTTAGAAAGATTATATAGAAGAAACAATCCACGCTGAGATTTCCAGAAAAAGTTATATTGGAAAAATTGTTATAAAAAACTTTATTTATTTCGTGAACTTTTCCACGTTTGCTGAAAAAACCCTTTACTCTATCTGATACTCTCCAAAAACTCATTTCACATTCCGTTCCCCATGCCAAAACATTGTTTAAACCTTGAAAACCGGGCAATCCTGAATGTATATGGCAGCAGGGTGGGGCAGAGTTTTAATCATATGATAAATTAATCCTATGTAAATCTCTCCTATGCACAATTTAATACCGTTAGACAGGCAATATCCTCAACAATCCTCACATGCTCCATTCTTTTCACACCCAACTTTATCTTTTTATCCAGAAGCTTATCCAGATATCAGAGTCTTTAGAAACTCTCAAAACCTTCACTGACGTTTATATTCCTAACATAGTTAGTTTTTGTACTTCAATATTGTTGATAGTTGTTTTTTGCCAGCCAGTATGTTTACATTGTTAACAAAACATGGTTTTTTTTTTTTTATCTCATTTTTTGGATACAAAAGTCAAGTCAAGTACCAGGAATCTTCTTCCTCATTTTGATTCCCTGTACTAGTCATTAGCTTGGTGTTATGGCTTTGCAACACTGATTCTGTTTAATTAAAGCATGTTCGGCAAAACAAGAGGGTAAGAAACTAAAAACATTTTGATTGATTTTTGTTTGGGATCTGACTTGATTGTGGATGCAGCATGGCTTACTAATTATAATCAGATCAGCACCTTCAAGATTTGGGATGTGCAAGGGTTAAAAGGACTAGTGCATGTGCAAAGGGTGTTAAGAACCTCTACCATCAGAATTAGATTTAGGTACTACATTCACACAAACGTTATGAGGGGGACCAATATATACGGCCAATAATAAGCATTCCCCAATACACTTCTATGGCCTCGCGCACCACAGGGTGCGGAACTGTAACCGTTCAATAGCCTTAGAAAAATGGACATTGGTCCTATTGCCGTGCGCTGTGTACTCATGCGGGAGGGGCGGGGGTGAAGTGGGATCTTTTGCGCTCATCCCTGCTCCTCTCCCTGGACCGATGTATGCTGCCCTTACTACACGGTATATTTTATTTATGTTTACTTAGTTTATATGGCGGGCATAATCGGGTAAATGTAGCCTTACTAATGGTTGGTTTAGATGTCCCAAAATTATTGTCATCTTGTCTGTCAGGGGGATGATGATCTTGATTTTAGAAGGTCCTGGGAATATGCATTGCTAAAACAAAGGGGGGGGGACTTATATAAAAACACATTCAATGAGCAGGAGACACCAGGGCACGGCCTTCTGTTAATAATGTAAACGCGACGCTCTGTGTTCCTGGCACCTGGTCCCGCCACTAGTCGTTACATCATTCTGATGGTAGTTGTCCTTTAAAGTTCCTTGGTGGAACTAGGGTCTGCATACGATATACAGATTATGCGTAAGTTGCCTGAATAGCATTTATTTTCCATTTAATGGACTTTTATTCGCTTAATTAAAAACAGCCAACAACAACTCTGAGTACCAAAGCGAAAAAAAACAATCAATGTTAGGAAGAATGACAGCAGGGATCAAAAAAAAACAAAAAGAAAAAAAAAGATCCTCCAAACTGTTGAATGTTGACAAAATTTCTTATTCATTTGTATAGAAAACAGGTATGTATTCTAAGCCAGCTTTCAGCAGATTTCTAGCCTTTTTGCTGACTGAGGACGAAAATTAAAATACACCCCCTCCACACCCAAACAACTGATGAACACTGCTATGTTTGCGGACACCAACCAAAATATACAGGCACAAAAAAACAGCGCTACATCCTGATCTTGAATGAAAAATGCTGTGGAGAACATTTCCCACACAGGCGGCCACCATCATTGACACTACACATGTGATGCTTCTGTCTCACACTCCGAAATCAGTCCAGTAGTGACACAGGACATTTGTGTGGTGTCTGGTTTACTTTACAAGACAAGAATATGATCGCTTCATCCGAAAGCTAACTCATTACAACTTCTCACGGCCATTCCATGGTTTATCAAGCTGATACCTCAACCATATGTCTTCAGGATCCATGCGCACAGTCTCCATACTGTGCCCCTAGTTCCCTTTTTAACCCTTCAGTTACGATGGTCATTGGGGTAAGAAAGACAAGTAAATTTATGACGTTCGGCTATTTGCACTTCTTTTAAATGCATTGGATATTCTCGGCAAAGCCATTACATTTGCATAAACAAATGTATGTTTTTTCAAGAAAGTCAGTATTCGTGGAGGTAAAAAAACAGGACGTAAATAAACCCGCGCTTCTCAGAGTTAATAATGCCTCATTCAAAAAAATTTTTACGTTCCCGTTTTTACCTTCCACGGAAATAATGACTATCTATCCCGCTCAAGCATTGCCGGAGAGGATACTGGACACACGCAGCCTTCTTACTAAAATTCTCAGCTCGACCTTTTAATATTGAACCCCAACGGACACACATTACTGTTTATTACACTACCCACTCTTGAGGCGCTCTTGTGTTTCTCCCTTAACAGTGAATTTATTTATTAATTTTTCAAGAAATGTTGAAGACTATCTTGATATAATAGTTTTTAATGATTACACATATTTAAAATTAGGATTTTTTTGGTCATTTTTCCAATTGAATTGTCTTTTAAAAAGCCAGTAGTAAAAGCAAAGTAGTAGTAAGTAGTAACTTTTACCAGGGACTATTGTTTTCTTAAATATGTACAGGCCCATTACCATCACCCTTTCCCAGGTTCAGCTGAAGATGCAGGAGGGATGCATGTTTGCATGTACTTCTTTGCAAATAAAAAAAGTTTTGTAAGGTGGTTAACTAAAAAGTTTTTTAAAACCAAATTGAATAAAAAAAAAAAAAAAACCATTAACAAATTTTAAAATACCCCCCCCACCCCCTTTTTCCTAGGAACTTGAAATAAATAAAAAAAATTTTTTTTTAATTATAAAAAAAAAAAATCCATAACACATCCATTAGGCATCCGCCGCGGCAATCCAAAAAATGCCCGATTCTATCATAAATAGGTTTTAACCCTGTAATGAAAAATAGGCACCCCACCCAAGTTGAAAATGGTATCCTTTTTGCCATTTTAAACATATAAAAAAAATTCTATAAAAAAGTGGATCAAAAAAACAGTGTACCTTTCTTAAAAAAATGATAGGCATGAAAAGCGTCATCAAAAAAAGCGTAGTTGCAAAAAAAATTACACCCATCCACAGCCTACGTACACCCAAAAGTATAACAAAAGTATTAGCCACCAGAAAAGATGGCAAAATATAAAATCACAGGAGTGAGCACATATCGTTATTTACAGGAGGTTTAATTTTTGGAATGTATGGAAAACATTTTTTTTATTTACAACCCTTACAAAGTTGATATTCCGTGATTTACCAAACCCAAAAAAGAAATCACACGAAATTAAAGAGACATTGTATTTGGGCGCGGCGCAAACGGGGAAAGCAGTAAAAAATCTGGAGCTCACAAGGAAAACTTGCAAATGCGTTTTTTTTTTTTTCGCCAACATTTTTTTTTTTTAAAACTGCAATTTGGATGATTTTTTTTTTTTTTTTTCCCGCTCATGTAACAACAGCCAGCATGAAATATTCAATACCATCACTATGAGTTGCAAGTTTTTATTTTTAGCAGAAGAAAAAATAAGGGCCATTCAAAACATTCTCTGTTACATAGGAAAAATTAAAATAGTTATAGATTTATTGAAGATGGGGGACGTGAAAATGGACAAAAAAATAAAATAATTAAATAAAAAAAAAACAAAAAAAGGGGAAGGTTCGGTGAGTTAACGGGTTCTTTTTTGTTTTTTTTTTGGCTTAAATTTTAAATGTTTTTTTTTTTTTTTTTAAAAAAAGCCCTATATGCTATTTTCAAATTATGTTTGAAAGGGGATAGTTTTAAAAAAATTGGCACCATCGGTGCGTGAACAGTTTGTTGTTGATAGGACTTCAACACCCCAACTGAAGAGCAACACAAACCAACGATGCAAGCTACAAAAAAAAAAACAGAAAAAAGACACCTCCCATTCTAAATATATGGATGATCTTATTAATTGTTAGTTGAAAAAGCCCAACAAAATACCATAATTTCACCTTCTGATGAAGCTGAAAGGGTTGGCGAAAAAAACACACGTCAAGGCGGTTGCGTGTATCTGTGCTCCTTAAGTCGCAATGTTACAACTCCACAACTTTATATTGTTATCTTTTGTCCCTGTTACGGGAAATTGCCATGTTCCTAGGACCATTACAATTTGTAAAAAAATTGGTTTTATTTTAATGTATATAAACCTGATTGTAAATATTGAAAGGATATGGGAAAGAAGGGGGTGCACACTGGGTGCACAGCCAGATCTTTTTAAATACATCAGGCAATACATTAGAACTGGGACTATTCCATCACCCCCCTTGCCGTATCTTGCAGATGAGAGTGAAACTGGGATCCGGGGGAAGGAAAGATTTATTCAAACACTAGCCTAACTTCAAAACCTATTATAGTGTAAACATTTTTGGCACAGAATCTTCTAGCTTTCCCTCAAAAAAAATTTTCACAAAAGTGGCATATGGCCATAACTACAACATGGTAGTTTGGAAATGAATTATGACCACCCAGGCCAAAATCACAGAAAACATTTCTGGACTGGCAATCGGGCTTCAGGGGCTAGTTGGAGCAAAACCCACACCCGTGTCCAGTATATTCTAGGGGTTCCTTGGAATGGAGGGAGGATATTCGAAGGAACTATCCATGGGAGCATAGCAAGTTGGGTCATGTCAGTCTCAATAGGTACTTGGGGAGATCTGAATTGTTTCTGAAGGATTCCAAAAACATAGTCATTTTGAGCTCCTATTGAGATGTTAAAATTCATCAAGGGTTCTGGACTTCGATCCATGGCAGGAGGTAACTTGAATCCAGGCTAGGTCCAGGGGTGTGATTACACAACCCTTTAAAAGATTAATTGCAAACCCCATGGCCATTATTCATTTTCTGGGGAGAAAAAATCTTTTAACTTTATGTCACTTGTAAACTTGGCACTTCTTCCTGTGTCTACCGACTGGACATATTTTCTTTTTGTGTATTGTATTGTTCTACTTGTAGGGCAAAGTAATTATTATAAATTTAACCTCTTAAAACCTTCTTTATCTTGATCCACAAAATTCCCACCTCAGTTTTGTCTGGATATATTACATGGTGCCCAAAAGTATTGGGCCACCCCTGCAAATTCTTATCAGATTAATATTACTCATTTTCTTCCGGGGGACAGGAGGGGGAAACGATCACAATCCAAAATTCAATATTTGCTTGCAATGACAAAAACACCAAAAGAGAATGAAAAAAAAAAAAAAAGTCAAATTCATGGAGCATTTTACCAAAAAAACTCCACACATGGGCCGGACAACAGTTTTGGCACCCCCCCCCCTCAGCCTGATACTTGGTAGCACAACCTTTAGAACAAAATAACTGGGAACAACCGATTGCAAGTAACCATCAATGAGGTTTTTTACAAGCTCTCGCTTGGAATTTAACCATTTCTTCTTTGACCAAAAGAAGGTCCCTGAAGATTTGAAGGCACCTTCTCAAAACTGCCATTTTTGGAGATCTGTTTTCACAGGTTGTTCTATTGGGATTCAGGTCTGGAACTCATCGCTGGGCCACTTTATTTTTAGAGTTTCCAGGATGAACTTCTCAAAAAACCATTTTCGTTCTAGTTGCTTTTTGAAGTGTGGGGTTTTGGGTCATTGTTCCTTCTGGGGAAGACCATGACTCTGAGGGAAACCCAGCTTTCCCAACCCATGGGCCATACAATTTATGTTCAAAAATTTGGTGGTAAATCTTCAGCACTTTTAAGTAAAGACCCAGGGGTAAGAAGTCCAGTGCCAAGGCAGCAAAGCAATGGCCAAAACATCAGGGAAAACCTTCCGCCCATGTTTGACTGTAGAGACCATTGTACTTTTCTTTTTGGAACAAGGCCTCGTTTTTTTCTGGAAACTCTATGTTGATTGCCGTTTACCCAAAAGTGCTACTTTTGTTGTCTTATCTGACCCAGAGGGAACATTTCTCCCCAACATGTTTAGGGCTTTCTCAGGTAATAAAGTTTTGGGCAAAAAAACTCCACGGGCCTGGTTTTGTAAGGAAGTCTGAGGTCTCCTACCATCTAGTCATTTTTCATTCAGTCCACCAAATCTGAAAGAGTAGGGTTTGACCATGGTTGTACCCTAGGACTGGCAGGGGCAGCTTGAACGTGTCTTGGATTGGTAAAAAAGTCGGAGGTGTTTTTTTTTTTTATCCACCATTTCGCAACAATCTTGCATTGAAAATCTCTCTCTCTAATTTGCTTTTCGGCCCACCATTCTAGGGGAGGGGGTAGGTAAGAGCCGTACCCGCTACAGGCGAAGGGGGCTTTACAACTTCTTGGGATGGTGACACTGCGCACGGTGATACAGGGAACATTCAGGTCTTTTTGGGAGGATGGACTTGTAGGCCTGGAGGATGGCTCAGGCTTCCTCACAATTTTGATTTTTTCAAGAACCTCAGACAGTTTCTTCTTGGTCTTCTTTGTTTTTCCCCATGCTTCAAATGTGGACACACAGGGGGAAACCAAGGACAGAGGTTGAGTCAACTTTAATCTATTTTCATCTGGCTGGAAGTTATTTAGTTATTGCCCCACCACCTGTAGGTGCCAAAAGGGGTAAGTTACAGGTGCTGGGGTTTTAATTACACAAATTTTTAGGAGAAGCATCCGGATGATTTTTTAAAAAACCGTGCCAATTATTTTGTTCCCATCCCCCTTTTTTGGTGTGGAAAATTATTATCAATGTTGGCTTTTTGACAATTCTTTTTGTGTTTTTCATGAAAAGACAATTAAACATGCAACATAATAATACCAAAAGAACAAAGGAATTTCTGATTCCAATCATTTTGGAAAAAAATATTTTTAATTAACTGTAGTTATTGCAGGGGTGCCAATACTTTGGCCACCAGTCTATACATTATCTGGGTTGGGAATTGTGACTTATATAAGCCAATTACGGCAGGCTTTTATATCTAGAAAGTTATTTGCGAACTACCATACTGACAAGCGCCTCTGTTTCACTGATGAGGCGAATGTGAGGGGCTGTTTTCGGGGGTTGCGGGCAGTGGACTATTTTCCAGTCTTCCCTACTTGGGGCATCCTGGACCTGTGTGGTCCCCCCCCAGGGGGGTGTATGGGGCGTGTCCTCCGGGGGTCTCTTCTGTTTGGTGGGCCTCTGGTGTGGGGTTGTGGGTGTCGATTGGTCGGGTGGTTCGGTGGGTGTGGGTGGGTTGGGCGCTGACTCTGTGGGGTGTTGGGGGTCGGGGGCCCCCTTGGTTTGTAGTTCTGTGGGGGGTGGGGTGGGGGACGCGGGCGTCGTTTTCCCTGTGTAAGGGAGATTCGTTGGTTGGCGTTGGGCTGTGGGGCGGTTGTGTCAACTGGTGAGGGGCGTTTTTGGGCGGTGTGTTGTTAGCTGACGTGCTGGCGGGGTCGCGGGTTGGTGCTTTCCAGGGGGTGGTGTGTGGTTCTTGGGGGGTGGGGGTGGGGGGGGGTGGGGGAAGCGCGGTGCTGGGGTGGAAGAAAACCTGTGTGGTTTCTGTTTCCGGTCGTTGCTGGATTGTTTCCTGGTGGGTTTTCCTTTGCTTCTGTTTTGTTTGGGGTTGTTTTGTAAATCAATAATTAATTGATCTTTTGAAACCTCCAAGGGGGGCCATAAGGTCCATACTGAATCAGATTTATTTTTGTATATGGTTTATATTTGCTTACTTCCGCCACATTTTGAGAGTGGAGTTTAGAGAATATATCTGAATGATGGGGGATTTGGATTGATCTTTTATAAGATTATACTTTGGATTCTTTAATATACCTGGGCATTTTTTGTGGTCAACTAGAGAGTAACAGGGACAACTCTTACTGTCTGATGCCTTGATCTGTACTAATTAGAAGCATTTTTATGTTGGGTTAATTTCCTTATAGTAATATTAAAAAAAAATAGAAAAAACACAAATGCTGTTTTGAATCTATTAAATCTTTCTAGGAATTTTTTAATTGTTATATAAAGAATATTGTTTTAAAAAAAATAATGACAACACAAAACCAGACATTTATGGTAAATGTTAGTTAAAACTAAATTTGGCAGTAAAGATTGTTTTCAAAAGCAGGAACATTTGAAAATGGATTTAATAATGGTGCGTTTTTTTTTTGTCTCTTGTCCAAAATTGAAAATCACCTTGGGTATTTCGTTTTAAAATTATTTCTGAAAAAGTTATTTCTAGATCACAGCTAGACTACCCATGGACCATTGTTAACATGCCTGATTGTCAAAACCCTGCCACACAAACCCACAATGGCAAAACTGGGTCAACCAGTTCCCATTCTGACTATGTGCTTCAGGACACGATGACAAACAGATGAAACAAGAGAGAGGACAAAAAACAGGACAGATAAACTAGAACAAAAACACCAAAAGCAAGTTAGGATGATAATCTTTTCAAAACAAAACCATCAAAAATGACAAGGGCGGATGGCCAAGCGAGGGGGGTACAGAATAATAGTTTAGGTAAAAAGAAGTAGTCCAGCTAGCAAAGCAAGGGGTCAGAATACAAGCAATATGGCAATAGAGAAAAAAACTAAAAAGTGTAAAAACATTTAGTTATAAACCAGCAGCTGAAGGTGGAGGACGCAAAAGTATGGAGTAGTTTCCAAGATGCCACCCCCAGAGGATGCTGATGGGCACACAAAACCATCCACCACTCCACTGGTTTTGGCCTGAAACAGACTAGCTCAAAAGACCGCCGAGACCAGCAAGTTTTCACCACCCTGCTCAACTAGATAACAAGGCAGCTGTCAATTACAGCTCAGCAGAGCAAAGCCTTGGGTTGTGGGGTGTACAAGCTAAGAACTCTGCAAGCTAACCCCCATTTTACAGGGTTTTTACAGCCATTTCAAGGCACAAAATAATTAAGCCTTGGTCCAAATATATCCATATAAAAAATAGAATTAAAAACATAGCCTATTTTTTAATTTAATTTGGTTTTTTTTATTAAAGTGTGTCTGCATCAAGTGTAAACTACAAAAATAACACTCTATAAAACTACAGTTGTTCCAAAGTTAAAAGGTTTATTTCATGTTTTAAATTGGGTTGTTCCGATTTTTAAAGAAAATTCTCACATTTTAAATCCCCTAGTGATGTTAAAACAAAATTAAAGAATAATTTTAAAAACCCTTCTTGTAACTTACCAATTACTCCCAGTTTTATTGCTGTTTTTTTTAGTGTTTTAAGTCTATACTCCTCGGCTCCTCAGGGCAAAAATCCCCCAGAGTGTGTTGCATGGAGGCACTCCTAAGCAGTTACATTTATAGAGCCCAAAATCAGTTCTTGGGGTGACATATGGTTCACATTTTCTTATCAGGGTTACAGGTGTATATTACACTGTCATCTTGCCATTGTACTAACACACTGAACTGACACATAGAAAGAGATGAGTCGAGACAGTCAGGGAGGGAATCAGAGGATGCATGGAGATGATAGAAGGGCATGGACAGACAGAGGCTTGACCCAGGAAGGTTTACACTGTTACACTGGTGAGCTTTGCTACAATTTTCTTCACAAGATATGTTGGGCCTGCCTTCCCCCTTAAACTGGATACTTATTTGCTTGTTTTAGTTTGCAGTTTTGCAGTTTGGCAGCCTTATTATTTGCTCACGGAGGGGTCCCATGACAGGGAGTAATTCAGTGAGTGTCTATGAGGCTCGGTCAGGCACGCAGGTTCGTAGGGGCTTGCAAGGCTTCAGCAGAAAAAGAGACACAGAACTCATCATTCTGCAGTATTTGACACAGAAAATCCAAGATTCGGCGACCCTAAGTCAGACAGCAGTTGTGTCTAGGTGCAACTGAAAATGGTATACACCAGGAATGATAGAGAAAGCCGTTGGACTTATATCTTTGAAATTGTCTTGCATTAGGGAGACAAAAAGAGGAATGTGGTTATTGTCTATCCTGAGTACATATAAGAAATTTTGTAAGGGATAAAAAAAATACCCCTTTAATTGTATTACATTCTGAAATGTCAATCCACATATTGATCCATTACCTCCAACGGGTCCCGGTTTTTGACGTGGGACAGTCCCGTTTTTCGGGCTCTGTACACGGCGTCACGGGCGGTGGGGTGTTTTGGTTGGGAGGATGGTTCACGTGCCTCCCCCCTATCCCACGCTTGTCCCGGCCTCTCTGGGCCACAGTTAGAAGAGCTTGGCAGCAAGCAGCGGAAGCATCAGAAGCCAGAGGGAGGCGGGAACCAGCCCTGCTACCTCCTACACATGATGAAGGTCATGTTGAAGACGGTTTGGTTAGCTCCGACCCCGGCGGCCCAGCCCCACTCCGCGACAAAGTCGGACCGGGAGAAGGCGGGGTATATAAGGAACCTTGAGGGGGCACAGGTGGCACGGAGAAGAGGGGGCCAGGAGGAGGATTTAACAGGGACAGGGAAGGATGCAGGGGCAATGTTTGAAGGCTGCTGGGGGAGACAGGGGGGGGGGGGGGAGAGGCTGCTGGGGGGACAGGAGGAGGCTTACTTGGGGGACAGGAGAGTATAACTTTGGGGGAACAAGGGGAACAGAGGAGGCTACTGGGGGCAAAAAAAGTTGGGGAAACGGGCTGCTTGCTGGGGGACAAGGAGGGAGGCTGATGGGGGGCAGTCAGTGGTGAAGGTGGGCTGGGGGACAGGAGGGGACAGGGGGAGGGAGGAGGAGGGGGACAAGGAGAGGGATCTGCTGTAGGGGAAAGGCGATGGAGGCGGAGGGGGAACAGGAGAGGAAAGGAGGGGGGGACAGGAGGGGGGCTGGGGCATGAAGACTGGGGGGACAGGAGGAGGCTGCTGGGACGCGGTGGGGGACAGGTATGGGCCGGAGGAGGCTGCTGGGGGCCGGAGGAGCGCTGAGGACGGAGAGGGCTTGCTGGGGGGGAACAGGAGGGAGGTGGGGGAGGACAAGACTGCTGGGGGGACAGGGGAGGCTACTTGGGGACGGGGAGTATGGGCAGGATGGTGCTGGGGACAAGGAGGGAGGCTACGAGGCTACTGGGGGACTAGGAGGAGGCTACAATGGGGGGCAGTGAGGCGGGTGGGGGACAGGAGATGGGGGAGGATGGGGGACAGGAGAGGTACTGGGGGACAGGAGGGAGGTTTATGGGGCGACAGGAGGGAGGCTTGCTGGGGGACAGGAGGGAGGTCTCGAGGCTCTGGGGGACAGGCAGGAGGCTACGGGGGCAGTAGGAATGGGGGGACTGAGGGGCTTCTGGGGGACAGGGGGAGGATGACTGGGGGACAAGGACTGCGGGAGGAGGGCTGATGGGGACAGGGAGGAGGGCCTGGCTGGGGGGACAGGAGGAGGCTTGAGGCGGACGGAGGAGGCTCTTGGGGGGGACAGGAGGCGGCTTATGGGGGGACAGGTGTTGAAGGTGCTGGGAGGACACCAGGAAGAGGCTGGAGGACCGGAGCTACAGCGGAGGGGAGGATGGAGGTTCAAGGGGGAGGAGGAGGGATACTGGAGAAGGATGTGGGATAACAGGAGGCATACAGAATGAGGAGGATAGAGAACAGGGACACACCTGGTGAGGAAGGGTGGGGTAGGGGGGTGTAGGGGTTAGCAGATTAGGATTATGTAGAACTTTGGGGGAGATAAATAAAAGTGGGGAAAAACCAAATATAAAAGGGAGAGTAAAATTAAAGAGGTGTTTTTATATGTTGCCAAGAGTGCCAGAGTTGCATAACGTGTAATATCGGGTCTACGGGGGGGGGGGCAAGAGCAAAAGTAAGGAGCATTGTTTCTATGTGGGGACCATCAAGGTCAATAGTTATATTATGCTTGTGGGGTGTGGGCACAAATGGTTGCGGTGGTTCTTTTTGAAAAAAGGGGAGGGGCTTTTTGTGCCTCTTTCTCTCGCCCCAAAAGTTGCGGAGGTAGTTGATTCTATTTTGAAGTTTCACCTTACCAAACCACTAATCTCTGTAGATGATTTGCTAAAAGGTAAACGAAAAAAATCCAATCCTATTTCACACCAACTGTAAACAATCAGGTGGAAAATATCACATTATTAAAAAAACCACACACCACACACCCATATATATACTACAGACCAAAAGTTTGGACGCACTTTCTCATTCAAAGAGTTTTCATGATTTTAAAAGTTTTCCCAATTTTTCTGACTGAATGACCTTCATTTTTTAAAAAGAAAGAAATGATGGCCACTCTTTTTTTTCTTTACCTTAAATGCATTTTCAGCCATAATAAAATGTCTTAGCGTATTCAGTTAGGACTATCAGTCCTGTATCCACCTGATTTTGAAAACAACCACAAACTGAGATTCCAACTCATTTATAAGGCAAGGAAAATCCAAACTTAAAAAATTCTGACAAGAGCCTGTTTATATGTGGAAATATTTTTTCGGTGACTACCTCATGAAGGACATCAAGGAATGCCAAGAGTGTTAGGCCCGTTCCCACACTTGCGAGTGTAATGCGATGAAAATCAACCATCACAATCGCAATGCATGCTTGCCCGGGATGCAAGGGCCCGAACACTGTGAAACCGGGAGTGATAAACTGAAATGGTGAGTTCACTTCCGGTTTGCAGCGTTCGGGGGACTATGTGCGTCGGGGCTGCATGCGTTGGCGAGTGTGATGCAGTTATCGCATATGTACACTGCCGCAAGTGTGTGGAAAACCGGCCTTTGCCTCTTAAAAGACAATACTTGAAGAACCTTAAGTAGTGAGGCATACAATTTCTCGTCTTTCACACTTTTTTGTAGTATTCGATTCCAACATGTGTTGTTTAAATTCATAGCTTCGATGCCCCTCAGTGTGAATCTACCACATTTTTATAGTCTTGAAATAACAAATATAAAACCCTTATGAATGAGAAGGTGTGTCCAAACTGTCCCAAGCACAGTGTTCACTATCACTGTGCTTGAATACTTTTGTAAATGTCAATATTGAAAAAGAAGAGCTTTTTAACTGGGGTATAAAATCTTGAGGCAGAGATAAAGGTCTCTTTCGCGCTCTTGTGTGTTGTTTTTTCAGCCTTTCTGTCTCTCTCTTTCTAATTTAATTTTTTTAATTTTCTATGAGATTACTTTAAAATATTTTTCTATCCCTGTCCTTACTTTCACTTTCCGCTGATAAGGAAATATGGCCTCCTAAAAGTGATGTGATAAATCTTTTGTTAGAAATAGTTCCAATGAAATATCTAGCAAGCAAAAAAGCTAAAGAGTTACTCATCAGGAGAGTTGTGCAATCAAAAAAGGAGATTAGATGTATCCTATAGTCTTCCTTCATAGATACACCACATTATGCAGACTGGAATACTGCTCTCTAAAAAAGGTAAATTGTTTGCAAGAGGGAAGAGTTTGGATTTTTTTTTAGGCACTCGTGCAAAGGAACATGCCCTGCCATGGAAAATGGACCTGTGTACTGACCAGATCCCAAGACCAAGCATAGTGCAGTGGGATGGGAAGTCATTGTATATAATGGATAATGATGCAAAGGAGTCCCTGCTATGGTTGGCTGCTGTTCGGCTGGCATTTAGGGGAGTCAGTACCATATTTTGTATGATGCAAGGGGCGCCGTCCAGTGCACGTGCTCGGTCTGTGGAATCTACACATCTTTTAAAGAGGAACAGTATAAGGGAAAAGCTTTATTTCTTTATGCATGTAGAACCCATTTTTCTTTATTTTGGCTGCAACAATACTGATGCAAAAATACATACAAACAAAAAAAAAATATAAAAAATATTAAATAGCTGTGGGAAGGGAACTGGCCTAACAAGATTTTTGCTGAGGGTGTTCCTTATTAGATCATGTTTGCTGCTTCCTCGATAGATATTTTCCTTCTAGGCATATGTTGAACATATTCTTTTTTTTTCAGTGTCTCCATTGAGTTATATCTCTTTTTTAAAATAAGAAGGTTTGCATACTAAATTTTAGCGCCAATGCACAAATATTTTGGCGCTTAAAGAAAAAATGGGAAAAAATGTAAAAAACTTTTTTTATACTTTTTATTATTATTTTTTTGCAGAAGTATGAAGAGGACACCTAGAAAGTTAACTGAAAAAAAATAAAGTGTTTTTCTTACTCAGTGTGGATTTATTTATTAGTATAAGGCTATGTAAGGGTCAGGGATTGCATGTGACCGGACCCTTGTTTTACCTGTAAAAAGATTGTATAATATGTTCTTAATGATTATAGTATATATATATATATATATTATAAATATAATATGCATATAACCAAAAAACATTGCGTGTATGAAGTAGTACTTTACCATGAACCTTAGTGGATTTATAATATAGGGGAGTTTGGGCAGCGTTTTGATAGGGCTCAAGACGCTTCTAGGGTGAACATGACCAACGGAAGAAGGCAAATGCCAATTTAAATAACTTTTAAAAATACGCCTATAGAGATAATAAAAGAAGTCCATCCACCATGAAATCCCTCATGCTTCACACATTTTATTATAACGTATCTTCCACAACCTTTAAAGATCCTCAAACGTAGAACTAAAAAAGTGTAATTGAGGGACTCTTCCTCCTGCCCAAGTACTTACTCAGTAACATATGAAGGAAGTAAATGCCATTAAAAAACTGACATTTTAATGATTAGCATTTTTTTACCAGCTAAGGTCACCTGGGCATCTAATCACCCCTGCTCAGAAATACTATATACAAAAAGACATACTTGCAATGTTCCTAAATTACTCACAAGTTAGGATTACAACGTCAGAACTAATGGATTGGTATCATACAGAGGAGTAAAAAGTTCAAGACTGGATTCTGGGGGGCGCTTGTGGATGGTTGTATATCTGGATATCTCAAGGCATTTGACACACGTCCACAAAAATAAAAGGTTGGTATTAACACAAAGAGGCTGCTGGGAATCAGGGAAAAGAAAATACTTGGTATCTGGGTAAGTACTTGGCTTAGTGGATAGAACAAAGGGGGTGGTTCATTTAATGGCACCTTCTCCAGTGGGTTGATGTTACCAAGTGGAGTGCCACAGGGGTCAGTATTGGGGCCCACTTCTTTTTAATATTTTTTATTAAAGACCTTGTCTTTGGTTTACACAGTCAAGTTCATGTATTTGAAGATGATATTACTAAAGCTTTGTGTAAAGTAATTATAAATAATGAGGTCGATAGTTTATTTTAGCATTACGATGTGGATTTTGTGGGGAAAAGGGCTTGAGGATGGGCACAGAGAATACAAGAAGCAGAGAAATTGGTGCATTTGATGGTGTTTAATGTAGATAAATGTAAAGTTTATGCTGTATGGGCATGGAAACAAATAAAAAGTATAATGATGTTCGTAGAACTGGTTCAATTACAGTAAAACTGTCCGAAGCTGATGGAAAAAAGGGATGGGGCGTTATTTGATGGTTTTTATATGGCTAAACTTGAATTTAAGTGACAGAGCCAGGCGGCTGCTGTCTAAACGCAAATAAAAATAGATGGGTGTATTCAAGGAGGATATAGATTCTCTACTAGATAAAGGACATAGTGTTGCCTATATATACAAATCCTGTGTCAATTCGCCCACACAGGATATATGTTGTATACAGTTTGGGAGCAACGTGTATTAAAAGAGGGATTAAATAGAGGCGAGGAACGGGTGCATAAGGCGAGATTGCAACCAGGTTTAGACTATTTAGGGAATGGGGGGAGATTAGAATACATGACAGATTACCAAAATCTTGGGATTATTCTAGTTTTAGACAACGAAAGAAAAAGACGATCCTGAGGGGAGAGCATTCAAGTTACAATGTACACAATCTGAACGGGACAAGTACAGAGGATCTCTCCAAAGATCTTTATACCTAGGCCTGTGAACAGGACAACCCGGGGGCATCTCTACGGCCTGAGAGGGGGCGATTTTTACCCATCACCATAGACAAAAAGGTTCTTTATGTCTAAGAGCAGTGAAGCAATATGGGACTCTCTGGCGCAGGAGGGTTGTGTATGGCCGGACTCTCATGTAACTGTTCAGAGAGAGGGAGCGCCCTGTCGGAGAAGACTTCGGCGATGAGGGAAAAAATATCACGGGTCTATATGGGGATATTTTAAATTCATTTATTAATATTGGAAGGTTGGACTTGGACGGGACTTGCGTCTCTTCCAGCCTTGTATATACTATTTGATACTATGATACAAACATGTTTGGCTTGGATACTTTGTACACTTTCCAGAACAGGGGAAGATTTCTAGCCGTTTTGACGCCTGATGGGCGATATTTTAACTGCAACGCCGCCCCACCATATTGTAATATTATACATCACTATCGTCCTCATTGAAAGTTGTACAGCCACCGCTCATTTAAGTGTATATTCCTTCATCACAAGTTGTGGTGAAAGGGACCCTTGCTGATGCAGTGACCGGTACGGAACAAAACACGCTGTGCCACCTACATGAAAAAAACCACGCCAAGTATCTTTTTGAAGATCACAAGGCACCGGCTTTCAAAAATATCAAAGGAATTGTGAAAAGACTAATACATCCTGTACACAGATAGTGATTGCCAGCATATGAATTCATTAGTTGATAGCTATTTTTTCCCATACCTAGTACAAACATGCATGATCGGCTGTTTTTTTTAGCATGCAGGGGTGTAATAAAGTAGAGAAAAAAAAAAATAACAAAAAGAAAGAAAAAGCAGAAGAGCATCAGAACATAACACTGAGCCCCATATGTATGTTGGCAAGCCAGACCTAATTGTGGCGAACGTTCATTAAACTGAGTGACCAGAAAAGAAACTGCTGCGCTCAGTTTATATGAGTTTTGCCCATGCAGGGAGCACCACATTTTTTCTTCCAATCTTCATTTATCTGGTGCACTTTGCCTTATAGTGAGTGCCATGGGCCATTAAATGCACATTTACATCACACTAAAAATGTACACATTCCCCAGACACTCTTACTACATGCATATACACATTCCATATATATTCATATTATACACAGATACATGCAATACACTCAGATCAAAAATAACTACTTACATTTTTTCTAGATCTTGCAGATGATGCAGCAGCTGGGGGTGTCATAAGATAAGACTGGACCACTGATGAGGAAGGGAGCAGCTGAGGTGGGACACAAGTTTGGGCTGCTGGAGGGATCAGGTTCAGGGAAGGAGTTGGGCATCTGTTGCATTACTTTCCTGTCCTCCTGTTCGACTTCCTGTGTCCCTGTTAATTCTTCCCCTTCCCTCCTGTCACTGCCGACTACACAGTAAACTACTAGAACAGTGCAGGAGAGGGAGGGGAGACAGCAGCAGCACACAGGACAAGTCTGCTGAAGCTCCGAGCTGGTGGTCGGGACTTACTCTCCCTACACTGCAGAGCGCAGGAGGATCAGCTGTATGTGTAACCTCTGCGCCCAGCAGCACCATCCCTCCCGGACATCACAGGCAGCCAGCAGGGGCATCCAGGAAGCCAGCGCCGCCCATACGCTTCCCTGAGAGAACTGATTGCAGTGCCTGGGCAGCGCTGGTGCTAGAAGCAGCAGTACACATGCAGGTACACAGTGGTTGAGCTGTGAACCGCCACCTCCCTCAGAGCTATGCCATCTGCCGCCTGAGGCAGGATTTTCATCCTGCCTCATGGCAGATGCGGCCCTGTTCCAGAAATACCTTGTTTTTGAGCCATTAGTAATTATAGAGAAAAATCAATGTTTATATTTATTGGTATTAACATATATAGTGCACTCAATGTGTTGATATGACTTATGGTGGGCCCTTTTTCTTCTGGAATGTTTCTTGATACAATGTTGGTGTGCGGTAGTTGGGAAGTTGGTAATTTGGCACTTTTTGTAAGGGTTGCCTCATTTCCAATTCTTGGGAGAAAATAGCCATTTATCAGTACTGTACTGCAATTAATAAATGTGAAGCACTGTACAGCATACCCTCTTTGACAACCATTCCATACTCCTTCTCAATTTTGCTTAGAACAAAAACCAATTCCTTTATTTATATTTAATCTATGCATTGAGCTAGTAATAGGTACATGATATCCTGTTTCTCGTTCTGAGTCCATACACATATTTCATGTGATACATGATAAATGTGCCTTCATATTGCTTCAAAGTCTAAAACATTGTATGACCACAGACCATGTGCCCTTTATGACCACAGACCATTCAACTATTTGTCTAAATTTTTATGTACCATCGGAATATGCAACCTGAAGAAGAGGTTTGTTACATCTCAAAACATGTGGTTTAAGCAATTGATTCAAAATAAACATCAGCTTTTATTCAAGATACAGACTTGAATCATTGGTCCTAACGGGAAGTGTGGTAAGAACAAGCTTTACCTTTTCCACCCAAACTCTCTGAATTATTTACACCAGCGTCGCAATTGAAGGATCTGGTATTTGCTCAGCATAACACAATAAGGTGACTGCACATCTGTGTACAATCACCCCTGCTATACTTAAAATACAGAGGTTACCTATTCCTGTTTTTCCTTCTTCATTTTTTGTAACATTTTTTGTAACATAAGCAGGAGAAGGGATGATGTGGCTGATGAAAACTCAGGAACTGGCTAACAAAGGTGAGAGTATACTTACTGTATACCAATAGCTGGTTGGTAGTATTGTGGGTGAGACTTTTCTTTGATATCCTGCCTGGATGCACCTGAAGGGTTAAAACAACCACATGATTATTCATGCTGTTACTTGGCAGCATTAAAATGAAACAATAGAGACATGTTTGGCAATGGGTGTTTATACTAGATTTCAAATAATTGCGCAAAGTGCTCTTGTATTGTATTATTGTTCTTTCCTTTGAACCTACCTGTAGGTGCCAGAAATTGCATTGCACTATTTACTAATAATAAGGTGAAAAGCATTGCCACTCTAAAGCAAGATGATATTTACACTGATAGTTAGCTGGGACATAAAACCGAAATTAAACTTGTACAAATACAAATCAACGGATAAAGTTCATTGCAGTCTTTTTTCATAGCATTAGTAAAACAGTCCACATTATTTTTAGGTTACTTAGAAAAGATATGGAGCATGTGAAATTGTGTAGGTAAATGTTGCCCCCACCCTTTTTACCGTGTCAAAAATGAATACTTACCGAATGGTATTGTGTACGTTGAAATTTATCTCTCATAAATGTCTATGATTTGTAATTTCCAGGGGCTCACATGGTTGGATCTCTCAATTCCAGACAAATACACCATATTTCCAAGACTCTACTACGAATATATTAATGCAAAGCCGATTCAGAATATTTTATATGTATTTTTCCTGTTGGTCAGGCTTAGAGCTCATTTATACAAATGGTTTAGGGGCCATGGCGCAGCTCAAGTCTCATTGATGGAACACAACTAGAGATGAGCGAACATACTCGTCAGAGCTTGATGCTCGTTCGAGCATTAGTGTACTCGCAACTGCTCGGTGCTCGGTTGAGTATTTCGTCTGCTTGAGAAAATGTCATCTTGCGGAGTTTAGATTTTTGGCGGCCAGAAACTGAGCCAATCACAAGCCAGGAGACTCTGCAGTACACCTAGCATCACGTGGTACACTTACATGTCGATAGCAGTGGTTGGCTGGCCGGCCTGATCAGGTGACCCTGGAATAGACTAGCCCCTGCCCGCGCTGCTCGGATCATTCTCTGTCTGGATGTAGTTAGGGAGAGAGCTGCTGCTGGTCAGGGATAGTGTTAGGGTGTTCTAGTAGATAACTGTGATCAGGGAGCGATCAGGGTTTGGTCAGTGAAAAACTGACATTTTGCATCAGAGTGCAATCAGTTTTCAGTCAGAGTTTGTTTAGTGTCTCAGTTTTTCACGCGCATTTTCAATGCAATTTCAATGCATTTTCAATGCGTTTTTCACGCGCAGATAATGCACGTGAAATGACTCAGGACTGAGCTCTATCTTTTCTATGGCAATTGATGCGTGAAAAAAGCATTGCACTTGCATGTGTCTCAGAGTGCAATGCGTTTTTGATGCATCTCCAAAGACATGTATTGTGCGTTTTTCACGCGCGTGACTTGCAAAAGTAACATTAAAAAAATGCATTAAAAAAAACATGCATGTGTGCGTGAAAAAAAATGCAAGTCTAAAAAGACCCATTGATTACAATGGGTCAGAGTGTAATGCAAGTTCTGCGTGTCAAAAGCACACGCAGAAAACGCGCATGAAAAACTCAAGTGTGGAAGGGGCCTAAGAAGGGTGCATTAATGGAGTTAAGAGAGACTTGTTATAATTATTGTTTAGGGCAAAGCCACTCCCCACAGTGCTTTGGTGGCGGTCATCTTAAAACAGCATACCTGTGGCAGTGCCCTGCGGCCCATTTTGGTGGGATAGCAGGTGCATAGAAAGAACTGTGTTCAGGTATTATAGAGAGAATTCTGTAACTGAATAGTGCTGTTTGTTTGTTTCATGGTTATAGAAACCCCTGTGATTTGAAAGATTATTCAGACAAGGCAGTAGAAGAAGTGATTTTAAAATAACATCTGTAAAAAGGTATTCCCCTGTATTACCCCTGAGACTTGTAGTCCGACAGGGGAGACAGGAGGGGGGGGGGTGAGGCTGTGATAAGACAAGGTTGGCAGCATTCCCGCCATAGCCATTGTTATATTGTCTTGTCAGATAGAAGTGTCCAAAGGGGAGACTATGATGATCCCCCCCCCCCACCCAGCGCAGTGCAAAGAAAGCTTAGAGAATAACTCCAACCACGCTAATAACTATTTCAATCAAGTTATTGTACCGTACAATTAGAACTATTTGTGGAGAAGTTCATTTGGTTTTACTGTGGCAGCAGTGTTTGAGTTTACTACAAGAATTGTGGTTTCAGTTGTTTTTCTAATATTAATCTCTGTGGAGTTATTTTCCCTGAATATTCCTGCAGTCCTTAAACATTCTCTTATCCACCAATGTAGGCAGTTCTCCACATTTATCTGCATAAGTAAATTTATTGTCATCAAAAGAAAGTGTATCCATTACACGCAGGGAGGGTGTCCTTGTTTGCAGAAAGTAATTTCCCAGTATTTTTACTTTCAAGATGTTCTGTTTTAAACATGTCCTATGACCCTAGCCACCTGACTCTTCCTAGCCCGCACCCAGGCTGCTTTAATGCTTGGGGCGGCAAGGACTGGCATGTTCGACTCCTCCCTCCCCCCCTTTTGTTCTTATATTTGCTAATTAACCCCCCCCCCCCCCCTTCCTGGTTCCGTCCCCTGCCCGGGGTTTTTTCTGGGCAGGCCAATCAAGTGGCCAGGACTGCTACCTGGCCAACTTGACTGCGCTAGCCGTGGGGGCTATTTGCCCCGAGCGCGGAGCTAATCCAGTCCTCTTTTGGACTTGCTCGCGCTCAAAGTTTGACGAGTTTTCAGGAGAGCTCCCCCCCTGCAGGACGCAGTATTGGCAACCCTGCGCTTATGGCGTTTGTGGAGGAAAGCTGTCAGGAGGGAGGGCTCCCGGCTGGTTTACCCCCGTTAAACGGTCGCCAGCCGGATTCCCTCTCTCTTCAGCCGTGCTGCTCCCTCTGGCGCCACCCCCCACTGGCCCGTCCTGCACTGGCGCGCGCTATCGCGCAACCGTGCAGGCTTCAGCCCCTCGCCATTAAACACGAGCCTGGGCTAGGCTCCGTCTCTTCGGACCCCTACTCGGCTCCGATGTCCGGCAGAGCGACATCGCGCTCTGCAAGGCCCCAGTGACGTCGCGTGCCTGGCGCAACGCAGTAGTTACCGGCCCGCCTCTGTGGAGGAGCTGCTTCCCGGTGTCTCCTCCCCCTTGCACGCGCTGCCTCGCGCCGATAGGCGCAACGCCAGTTTTGCTGGGGCAGCCAGTCAGGGCCCACATCACCCAAGCAGAAGCTCTGGCCGATTGGGCCAGGTGGGTTGGGGCTGGGGGCCATAGCAATAACACGAGTTAGATTCACTCCCAGCCCCCCTCACTCACCATCCCACCCCCACTGCCACCACCCGCCCCCCTCCCGATTTAATGATTCGGCGACGGGCTGACTCGGCGCACGCACCAAGCGCACCATACAGGCCCCCCGCCCACTTTCAACTCGTTACATTAACATCCACCTCCCCCCCCGCCCAATCTTTCGGGTCCCGATAGTGAGAGTGCTAGGGGGAATTTAAATGAAACCGCTGGCGACCGTCAGATGCCCAGTTTTTTGGTGTCTGCCGGTTCGGGGCCGGCATGTTTGGAGGGACTCCAGTCCTCGGGGATGCGTTTGCCTGTAGCGTTTGCGCGCCATTTGCCGCGTCATGGTGCTGCTCGGGGGCTTGAGGTCCCGCTCGCGCTCGCGCTGCCACTAGGAAGGCGTGCCAGTACTAAACTCCCTGTTCATTGGCGGCCCGCTCTTCTCTCCCTTTCTCCTCGCCTCTTATGGCGAGCCGCCGCGTTCAGGTCTCGTGGCATGAGACAGCAGTACCTGTTCGTGGTGAGATCCGTTCGGGGGCCCAGGACGTGGTCCAGCGCCTCACTCGTCCCTCACCATTGTGTGGTGCATACCCGCTCAAGTGGGATGGCGTCGAGAGACGTCAGGTACAGTTCCCCCCCTCATGCGGGGGATTGATAGTGCCAGGGTCCGCTGACGTTCCATCTGCTGGCGCTGCCTAGTTGCAACCCATGGCTGCCCACCCGAAATTTCGCCCTCCTTCACCCAGCACTGACCCAGGGTCGTCTCCCCCAGCCGGTGAGTTGTTGTTGTGAAAATGCTGGAATAAAATCGGCGTGTGTTCAGGGATTGAATGTGGTGGAGGCCGCCCTTATGAGCAGTATTGCCTAGATAGAGGCGGTGGCGTCCCCAGGGCGATCTGTAACGTTCCTTCAGTTGCGCCTGAGCAGGTGGCTGCGTGGGTCGGCTTGGAATTCGTTTGTTTAGAGATGCTTCCGGAAGAGACAGCCCCCTCTCAAATACCTCTTGCTTCAGGCAATGGGTGAAGGAACACCAGTACTGGTGCGAAGGATGCTGCCTCTGTGGCTAGACAGCTACCCATCTGAAGCGGGAGGCAAAAATGTTGTTGCAGGGGTGTCCCACTGTTGGTTTTGTGATATTCCCTTTTGTTCCCGCCAGGATGTTCTGCATGTTGTGCCAGGAATCCGTAAATCGTTTAGGGTATGAATATTGTGCCCTGGCGGTTGCTCCTGCACACAAATTGGTTGACTGGAAGTGCGATTGGGCAGAATGGCGGGCCCTTTTTCTGTTTCCCGCTTTTGAACAATTTGCGCGGTATTCACCCGTTGTGTCTAGTCACCAAGAAAGAAGTCGGGAAAATTACTCCGTTTGAATCCATCATTTGTCATAGCTCCCGGCGTGGCCGAATCATGAACGTGGTATTGCCTCGGGAGGTCGAGTGGCTGTTGTCCTACACTTCTTTCGACACGGCCGTATGCCTTTTGGTTATGAGCTGGCCCTGGGGCCCTTATTGCCAGTCGGATATTGAATCTGCAAACTTCCTCCACCGCCTCCTCCGCGTGCATCCGTCTTTCTTTTCACTTGCTGGGTTGCAGAATTAATGAGTCTTTCTTTGTGGACATGTGTCCTTCCCATGGGCTGAGTCCATTTGGGGTATGTCGCCATGCCACTCTCTAGCCTGCCACTGCTGTTGCCTCCGCATGCCATCCCCTATAGTGTCATGGTCAATTATTGGGTGTTTTAGATATTATCTCGCCTCACTCTGTCATCGCCATCCTGTTGCCTATAATTTTGGCATAATGGTGCGATTAGGCAGCCTCAGAGGCATCCATGCATGCTTCCCCTGCTGTTTCCTGTCCATTTCCGTGGTGTTTCCATCATTTTTTGAGGTTTCCAGGTGTTTGGCCAAGCTTCCCTGTGCAGAGCCTTGGTCCCCTTGAAAAATGCTCGAGTCTCCCATTGACTTCAATAGGGTTCGTTATTCGAAACAAGCACTCGAGCAACGGAAAAAGTTCGACTCGAGTAACGGGCACCCGAGCATTTTAGTGCACGCTCATCTCTAAACACAACCTATTTAATTGTGCCACAGCACAACAGAGGACTCTAAAAATATAACAAACTTGGACTGATGTGCTCACATAGAAAAGTTGGTTGTGGGGTGATGTTGGGTGGGGGTTATTCCTCTATTGCAACCTTCTTTTTACTTTTTTCTTTTACTAAAATATTAAAAATTTTATTATAAAAATATAACAAACGAAAACTGAGTTATATACTGTTCTGACCAAAATAGCATGTTATAATGTGCAGTCTGAGATTTGCTGGAGTTGAAATTTCCAGAAGCATGTTAGTTCAGTTAGGTGTGCAGACATTGGGGCATATTTATCACAAGCCAGCGTATTATTTCCCCGATGCTGCATTTTTGCAGCGGCATACATCGAGAGGCTTCCTCCTCACGATGTATCGGGTATGTGGCTGCGCAGCACCCTGCCTGGCGTAGAAAAAAAACGCAGCCGGTGACTTTTCATATATGAAAAGTTGCCGGCAGCAGCGAATAATGCCCTGGGCCGCCTCACTCCTGGCTATGCCCTCCCCCCACACTCCTTCATGCCTCACCGCTGTGAAGGTGGCAGAGAGGGCAAAATGATCGCAAGTGCTAGCAATAACCTTGCATTTGTGATTATTTCAGGGCCTCCACGTCACTGACGGGGTGCAGAGGCCCTGATAAATATGCCCCATTGGGTTTAACTTGTGAATTCATTAAAATCATGAGCACTAACATTCTCTACATACAAAATGGCAACATAGGGGATCCCATTACCACCTAAACGAAGCCAAACAATAGGCTAAACCAGGGGTCAGGAACTCCTCACCGCTCCCATGCTCTTCTCTGTGACCCAGGCTTATACGATGGTGCCTGGGTCACACAAAGGACGTAGTCAGGGGTAACATCGCTGCTTGTGTCCAGTGATCAGTCTAAGATTCACAGCAGCCATCACTATTTATTAAAGATCTGTCTGAGAGCCAGATGCAGCCATCAAAAGAGCCATATCTGGCTCCCGAGCCATAGGTTCCCTATCCCTGCGCTAAACCATTACTAAGAAAACCCTAAATGAGACACCTATTCATACAGCTGCAATAGTGAAATATATTTTATGAAGTTCACACTACACAGTGGCAATAAAAAAAGTGCACAGAGAAGGGTAGTACAATTTCTACCATCAAGGGTAAATTTAAATATTTTAAAGCAGTTTTTTATTAGTTTGAATGCAGAAGCACTTGCGTGAATGACTAGACTTGTCAACATAGCCACCAACAGATTGCTACACTAGAAAGCAGAACTTGGTGCATGCTTCCATCACTCATGTATCACAAGCATTCCTTATTTTAAAACAAAGGTTAGTATGTAGCTAAATATGAAGTTACATAATGGATGACAAATAACATTACGACTTATGAACCTGGGTCACAATGGACTTTTGCTGGACATATTTTTAGGAGCCTCTTTGCAATTAAAACCTTAAAACTGTAAAACAAATTAAAACAATCATTAAATTAACAATGGGTACAGTTGATACAATCTAGAAAAACCATGTTGGTGCAGATTTCTGCATAGAGTTACATACCCTCAAAGCCATGTATTAAATTTATCATAGGGTTTGTGCCTCGTCATAACATAGGCTAATGACTTCAGCAGTTTAGGGGTTATCTTGGGTCTAAAATAATGAAAATGTAAAGAGGCATACAAAAAGCAATATAAATAGCAAATTGTGCAATGTTTTTTGTATAAAATGGAATTACAAGATGTAATATGTCAGGGGCACTTAGACGTTTACCATATTGAAATAACGTAACTTAATGATGTGTTACCTTCCTGACTTTTAAGCTAGTGACCCAAATATATACCATTTATTGCTTAATAATACATAGTATGTTGTCCCCATTCCTTGTGCCAGAGAGAAGAACCTAGGGAGCAAGATCCAGCACTTGATTTTCAACCATATCAAGCAACATAACCATATGATTTTCAACCATATGGTTTAAAATGATGGAAATGGCATGGTGAGACTAATAAAAGCTATAGGGTTTGCAGTGGTGGCAGTCACACATGGGTCCTGGAACCTAAGTCTAAGGATTTATCTGTCACATAAGTGTTGTATTATCAGTGGCACATGGTTGATGGGCCCCATTATAGTTTTTGCATTGACCATCACAGGTATGCAACTTGTGGGAATGAGGGCTGGCAGAAATGACCAATTTCAGTGTAGCATATTTTTCGGACTATAAGGCACACCGGATTATAAGGTGCACCATCAATAAATGCCTGCTAAAACGTCTAGGTTCATATATAAGGTGCACTGGACTATAAAGGCACAGCTATGATTTCTGAGAAAATCAAAGGATTTCTTGTGCGCCTTATAGTTAGGAAAATACGGTAGTTTCAATAGCTGACTAACCTTAATGTGGTGTGGAATTTCTGCATAACATTATCCAAAATATAACACACCACACATAGTAAAAACAATAGTTGTAATATTGGTGAAGGCCAGAGGAAGACATTGAGCTATCAGTGGCATCATGAGGAAGGCGTACCTGGGCACTCCAAAGGAAAGAAAAGGACTTGATGCACTTTCACTTCTCAGAACATACAGGACAGGGCAGTGCAAAAGAAGCAGATACGAGGAGACTAACAATTACTTTGTCCTCCTGGGAATCAGAGAACAAGTGCCCCTTGTAAGTAAATATATAGCTTTGGTGTTATGCATCAATTATTATAAACTCTCTGTGTCACTTTCTAGTATTTACTTATACTTTGCTTTCTTTTATTATATTTATTTTAATTACCATATGTTGTTAAGTAAGGATTTGTTATTTTATTCCAGATTTCAGTATATCACATGCACAGATATACATAATAGAGTACAGATGTATCCAGACTCAGAGATACAGTATTATAACTGGTACAGGACTTTGAGGACTGTTGCCCACTTGCACATATGATGTATATAAACATTAATAGTTATCATTTATATATAAAGAAGTCATTTTTATGTCTAATTTGAATAAGGAAACGTGAACTAAGTGACTTATTAATACCATTAATACCATTCAAGGAGCAATATGTTGTATATGCAAACACTTGTGACAACTTCACATTTGCTGTTTCTTTATTACTTTCATACATAGTTATGAATTAAATGGACTGTCTAGAAATGAAAATCGGTCAAAGGGGATGTCTACTCATAGAAGGCACCTTCCATAAAGTATAATGAACTTAAACAATTGAGGGGTTCTTTGCAATAGAGAGGTTATATATGTACGGTATATATATATATATATATATAATGTATATGGTGTTTGACTTTTACGACATAGTTAACAATTATATGGAATGTCTAGAAATGAAAACTGCTTTACCTTAATGGCATGAATTTATGGAAGTTTCATCCAAATTAATTAAGGTGATTACAGAAATCCTGCAACAGATCTACTGTGAAAATTTACCTTTATGGTATAATTCCCTCTCTTTTGTGTGAACTGATCCTCCTTTTTGATCTATAATTTTTTTTTGATAAAGTGTAACAAGACATGTATTTACAGTTAAACCTCTTTGAGCAGACCACCCAATTTTGACATAAATTTGGTCTTTTAAAGGGGTGGTATGCTCATAGGGGACAGCTTCAATAGAGTATAATAGACTGAAAAAAAAATTGGCCATTTAACGAGGGATGTCTTAGCAAAAGAGCGGTCTTTTAGAGAGGTTATGCATATATTATATATATATATATATATATATATATATATATATATATATTTACATTGCACATAAAATATTTGTCATTTTCATTTTCAGATTTGTCATATTGTACAAACAAACTATCATCCAAAACAAACATTGTATCTATTGTTTGTTGGCCTCATTGAATAGCATTGAGAAAAATGAGGGCTAAATTTATATCTATTGAATTTTTTGCTGTGTTAATTTTATTTACTTTTTTCCTAAATGCACAAATTCAGAATGAATTTTCTTCACATTCCCTGTGGAAAAAGGTGGGGGCATTTATCAATTATATTGCATAAAAATGTTGCCAATTATGCGCAAAATATATTTGTTGCTATAGTGTGGGCCTAACTTTTGAGTTATAGACACCTGTTTAGGTTACAGGTTCTCTTGCTTTGTCAGTTTCTTTTTTGACTACATAAGCAGACATTTTGTTTTGCCAAAACCCAGCTACTCATATGTTAGAAGTTGACAAAAACTTGCAACTGTCCCACATGCGCGTTTGGGAAGATAGTTGGGCAGGCAAGGCATTGAATGCTATAATTACTATATAGTGAAAAACTGTGGAAGACTGTATATGAAATCTCCACCATTTCAGAACTGAGATTGAACAAAAAAGGCATAAAAGTAAGCAATCCTACACATTTCGGTTTAGACATTATTCATAGCTTTATTGTAGTTAAAAGTAAGCATTGATGATTCCATCAGTTCAGCAGTGAGGGTGTAAAATCTCTGAAAACCATATAAACAAAACTTATTCTACTTGTTTATAATGTTGTTCCTCGTGCAATTTTGCAGTAAGTACCACATTAAACTTTACACTGTGCTGAAACATAAATACACACAGAATAGAAATGTTGAGAGTATCACTCTTAATCCCTTATAGATGTTCCCATAATAGTATGATAAAGTGCGAAGCACTGCACTATTTGCATGCAGTTACAGCACCAGCCCATGACCGAAATTGATGGCATAAATAGCATGTGTCAACAGCTATCATAACCAAGATCAGAGTTAACACTCCAAACAACAGCATGTAAGGGGTTTACACTTGCTATTGGTTAAGATATTAGGGCACATTTTCTAATGTTAGAATTAGGGCCAGTTTTCCATTGGACTTTGCACATTTTTCTAGTGCAAACCATTTGCATAGGTATTTAAGAAGTGTCTGCACCACATTTGTTTCACACACAACTGTTTCGTGGAGTTGCTGCCCTATTCTACATAATTTTATACACTATTCTATACACAAATTTCTGCACTGAAGGGGGCGTTTTGGGGCTGAGTCAGACCCTGCTTTAAATTAAACATGCAAAGTCCGACAGAAATGCACTGTTTTTAGTAAATGTGTCTGTTTGCTGGCAGGAAGTGTCTGTATCTGTTTTGTAATGTGAGGGGGAGGGGCAGGAGGCAGAGAGCACTACATTGTGCAGACAGAAGAAGCTATTCATGAGAAGAATCTGTCCTGCCCGACCATAGTCAGAAAATTTATGGTTGGATGCCGAGTTAACCAAAATTGAATACACCAGGACTGAGAGACAGGTTGGAATTATATATGTGAAATGCTGTGAATGAGAGAATGGGGCTTATTTACTAAGGAGTTTGGCGCAGCTGCGCTGTCTTTCATGCGACAGAAATTGGGGGGAGCGTGGCGTCGGAGGATCTGACTGATTCGGACTGAGCGCAGGATTTAACTTTCAAATTGAGACAATTTGCACTTATATGCACCACAATGCACTTACATGCACCACATCGGACAGTGCACTTGGAACTCCGTGGACTCTGTAAGTAAATGTGCCCCAATGTGTTATTTTGTTATCCTGAGTATATTGAAGAATCTTGTCTTTGTGGGAATACCCCTTTAAGGGTAAGTTTTGGGACTAGTACAATTCTTTATGTGTAGAGGTATCAAATGATGCATTAGTCTTCATATGACAACACAGAATAACCAATATTAATTCTTTTAATGAGAATTTTTCACACCCAGGTGTTGCAAAAATATGTCCAGAAATTAATGTGTGGCAGATACGGCCTTGGCACAATATATTGGACACTACTCTTAAGTTTCCACCATCCACTGTTCATTAATTCAGAGATTAGTTTTGTTCAATTTTAGATCTAAACGTCCAGCCAGGGGTGTATTGGGCCCCATGGTGAAATTATCTGTATGTTGTGGGGTGTGATTACACTATCCACCACAGCGTGCAGTTACCCCTCCATTAAAATACATACAGTACCTTAACCATACCCTTTTTTTAAACCTTTTTTTAATTTGTAACCTTAAAATTAATATACCAGCTATCTTAAGCCCCAACTTATGCAGGCAGGTTTTATCAGCTCCTTTCTATTCACCCCCATCTTATCATCCACTTTCTGTAACCTTATGGTCCTCTTTCCTTATCCTTGCAATCAAATTGAAAAACATAAAAATGTAGCTTTCTCTGCCCTCTACACATTTCTCCTGTTGGCATACACAACTACAGTACAGCCATGTCGCTAAGCAGGCCAGGGATAGATGCTGCAGTCTTTTAGAATCTTATCATTCCATCCTATGGTTATCAGAGAATATATCAGTTTGACACTACTTTACCAAATGTATATAAAGAACATTTTATGAAACCAAAAAAGGATGCTAAGATTATTCCCTTCTGTTATTTATTATGGTAATAATAGAGATGCAGCCCTCATAAGTTGCCCTGTATAAATAAGTGAACGTGGGGATGCTATCCTTCTTTACATGTAAACCTATAGGTGACAGAAGGTGAATGGATGACTATAGGGGAAATGTGAATTGAGTGTGATTTTTAGACTTGAGACTGGAACTCCTTGATTCTTAAGAAATCAATCGATTATCACAATCTTAGCAGTTCAAGTCATGAAGGCTCTGTTTGCCAGTTACCAAATCGGTAAAGTATTTGAAAAGTATTGTAAAGATATGGAGTCTGCTGGAGCTGCAGGAACCAAAATTGCACTAATCAAACAGACTCCAGTAATAAAGTTGTTTGTTAAAGTCTTTTTGGCGAGCCTCAACAAATAACAGGGAAATTCATAGTGCAACCAGGAAGAAGATTGTGCCAATGCAAATTTATTGTAACTGGGTATGAACTGGAATGACTGTGTATGTGGCGGAACTTCTAAGTAGTTTACTTGGCAGAAAGGATACCATTTAACATTGTTTAAAGAGATTACAGGATATTATGAAATATTATGAAACCTATTTTGCTTTCATAAATGTACCTTGCCCTATTTATGCCTTCATTAGCACATGTGCTAGCAAGGCAGTTAGTTATATAATGCAAGATTTAATATTAAGAAGCCAAACAGCAAAAACAGTATGCATTATTTATTATCACCACACCTTGAACCACATGTAGTAAAACATGTAAATTTCAATGTTCAAAAGAGGTTTTGAAAATTCAAGTAAAATTATATTGCATGAGTGATAAGACTTCTTAGGGTTTCCCTGTATACTACACAATCTTAAGTGGTTCCCCTAGGTAGCACTATTTGTCCCATGGATAAAAAATAAAACCTTTATAGAGCTCTGTAAACTGGAAAATGAAAAAGTTATGACTTCCAGAATAAGGTAGCTGAAAAACAAACTAAAAAACTGAAAATTCCTGGTCCTCAATTAGTTAACTTGTATTTCTACTTCATTGAAACTATAGCTGTAGTAACGGATAATGGATTTCTTGCCCCCTTGGTTGTTTCTGATACTGATGACTTGTTAATTCTACCCCAAGACCCTGCACTGATCAGCTGCTTGGCATGCCTCTGGTAAAAGAGACTACAAAGCATATTGAGGCAAAAGCAGAAGTAAAAAGGAGCAGGGCTACGGTATGGAAGTAACACCAAGCAGCTGGTCGTGCAGACTTCAGAAGCAGGAGCTCCACCAGTCTGAAAATGATGACCTAAATACAGCCAAACAGTAATGCAAATCAATAGCAAAAGAATGTAATATAACAACATATTTAAATATTGTTTATATAATAATTAATGTGAATAATACTATATTGGTTTTAAGGTCATGCAATGTTTTAACATGTTTGTATATGTTCTCAGAGAATGAGAACATTCACTGTAAAACTTTCCTGTTCTTATCCGAGAAGAAAATGCATTTGGAAAAAATTCTTTCAGTACGCAGGGCTGACTAGTGACATCCAATATCTTGAAAATGGTGAGGAGGTGAAATGTAAAGTATATTAGAAAATTATATAGGCATTAAAAACATCTATCTGCCGTAAAATGTTGTCACACTATTAGACATTTTAAAGTGAAAGGGAAGCTGTATAACGTTAATACATCTATATTGACATGTAAAATTTTGTAATTTACCTTGTATGGTATGTTCTTATAAGGTAGTAAAAGTGTCAATTCTTCCATTCATTTTTCTTCTGTACCTCTGAATGATTATTTAATCTTTGGTATATGCTGGTAACATGGTCTTTCCTGTATACAAATGAAATGCATCACAAAGCTATGATGGACCAACTTTAAAAATGGAATTTCCATGTTCTCTATGTTATAATTGAGAAAAAAGGTAGAGAGAATGACGCCACTCAGCTTTATACCTCGTGGAAGGCTGTCTGTACATATGACAAGCTGGGGCTTGAACACAGAATCGATACTTAAATAACTAGCAGCCACTTATCAGGAGATGAATTAGCACAAAATGTAGGGTTGTATATGGCTGTGGCCAATCAATAGACAAGGAACAGCACATATTTGGAATAAAGTTGCTCTATAAACAGTCATAGTAACACACAAGTTCAGGTACTGATTTTATACTTTCTGTATAAGACATCACGTCAGTTTTCCTATGGTGTGTTCATAAATTAGTTAATGGTATTCCCTGGACTTTTGGACCAACAGGATCAGGCCCTCCATCAGGACAATTACCACATTACCCCATGTGACCCCATCACATCACTACACAAAGCCAGCACGGTGGATCACCTTTGCTTAGCTCTGTGACTTGGGCTGTAGTAGTACTTAAGTGGCCAATGTAAAAATGTTCTGCAAAGAGTTGAAACCTTATGGGGGAAAATTCTGCAGCAATAAGTTACAGTGGGAGAAGACACAATTAAAGGGGTTTGACCCATACAAGAAAGTCCTCAAATCTTAATCCATTAGAAAGCTCTTAATTAGAGATGAGCGAGCACTAAAATGCTCGGGTACTCGTTATTCGAGACGAACTTTTCCC